>ML294017.1:0-28874 GCA_005239495.1 Nicotiana undulata | reverse complement strand
GACAGGTTATCGTTATTGTCAAGTCTAGCCTCGTCAGTACTTCGGCCGAGGTTAGGCTCGGCACTTACTCAGTACATGGGGTCGGTTGTACTGATGCTACACCGCACTTCTTAATGTTGTGCAGATCCCGCATCCGGACCCAGTGGACCGCATTAAGGGAGTTGCCTTCAGTCCACCCCGAGCTTCAAGGTATACCCGCTGGCGTTCGTGGGCCTTGGTGTCTCTCATACATTTGGATTCCTTATTGTCTTACTTTTCTTTTCCTAGTTTCAAGACAAATATATATTTATTTTCAGACTCTGTATTTAGCACTCAGTTTAGATAGTCCATAAGGTTGTGACACCCCGGTTTTGGGATTATGCGATGCTGTTATCTTTACTATGTCATTACGCATTTACAGAGTATCGTTACATTTCCGCTGTTAAAGTTATAAAGTATGTTGGATATTTCATCCAAGATTATGAAGGGTATTAATTCTACTACTGTTGAATTGATTTATAAGTATTAATATGTATTATACGTTGGCTTGTCTAGCGGGTGCAACGTTAGACGCAGTCACGGTCTGAAAGGTGGGATTTCGGGTCGTGACAGCCACGTGCAAGGATCATTTCCCTATGCCTTTTATTGATCAAATGCTTGATCGGCTAGTGGGAAGATCATTCTATTGCTTCCTCGATGGGTATTCCGGTTACAATCAAATCAATATAGCTTTGGAGGATCAAGAGAAGGCCACATTCACTTGCCCGTATGGAACCTTTGCCTTTAGCCGGATGCCGTTTGGTTTGTGCAACGCTCCGGCTACTTTTCAACGATGCATGATGTCCATTTTCTCCGACATGGTGGAGGACTTCCTAGAGGTTTTCGTGGATGACTTTTCGGTGGTCGGTGACTCTTTTGTGCATTGTCTTGACAACCTTAGACAAGTGCTCAAGAGATGTGAGGAGACCAACCTCGTGCTTAATCCGGAGAAATGCCACTTCATGGTGGCCGAAGGCATTGTCTTGGGGCACAAAATATCATAACATGGCATCAAAGTTGATCGGGAAAAGATTGAAATCATCTCCAAACTTCCTCCACCAACATCGGTAAAGGGTATTCGAAGCTTTCTAGGGCACGCCGAATTCTATTGGCGCTTTATCAAGGACTTCTCCAAAATTTCCAATCCTATGTGCAAGCTCCTTGAGAAAGACGCCAAGTTTGTGTTTAATGACAAGTGCCTCAAGGAATTTGAGGAGCTCAAAGAGAAGCTCACCACGGCACCCATTATTGTCACACCGGATTGGTCTCTTCCATTCGAGCTCATGTGTGACGCTAGTGGTGTAGCAATTGGAGCGGTCTTGGGTCAACGACATAACAAATTTCTCCATCCGATTTATTATGCAATAAAGACACTCAATTGTGCGCAAATGAACTATACGGTGACAAAGCAAGAGCTTCTTTCCATTGTGTATGCTTTTGAGAAGTTCCGAGCTTATTTGTTGGGATCTAAGGTGGTGGTCTACACCGATCATGCCGCTCTTCACTACCTCATGGCGAAGAAAGATGCCAAACAAAGACTAATCCGGTGGGTCATCCTATTTCAAGAATTTGACTTTGAAGTCAAGGACCGAAAGGGCACCGAGAATCAAGTGGCGGATCATATCTCTAGACTTGATGAAGACGGACGACCAAAGGATGATCTTGATATCAATGATTCCTTTCCCGATGAGCACATCCTGGCATTATCTTCTTCATCCACTCCTTGGTACGCTGACATTGCCAACTACTTGGTTAGTGACCTCATCCCTGATGATTTAAAAGCATACCAAAAGAAGAAGTTCTTGAGAGAGTGTCGACAATATTATTGGGAGGAGCTATTCTTGTTCCGTATCTGTGCGGATAACATCATCAGAAGATTGTTCCAGAGGAAGAGATCATGCAAATTCTAAAGGCATGCCATGACTCGCTGATTGGGGGTCATCACAGGGGTAATCGGACGGAGGCAAAGGTGCTTGAATGTGGTTATTAATGACTGTCCATCTATCATGATGCCAACCAAATGGTCAAATCTTGTGACCAATGTCAGAGGCAGGGATCAATCTCCAAGAGGCATGAAATGCCTATGCACTTTGTGTTAGAGGTTGAAATCTTTGATGTGTGGGGCATTGATTTTATGGGCCCCTTTGTGAGCTCATGTGGTATGAAGTATATTCTGGTGGCTGTGGACTACGTGTCCAATTGGGTCGAAGCAATTGCCTTGCCAAACAATGAGGCAAGGAGTGTGATTGCGTTCTTAAAGAAAAACATATTCACGCGGTTCGGCACTCCTAGAGCCATTCTTAGTGATGGTGGGTCTCATTTCTGCAACAAGGCTTTCACTGGGCTGCTAGAAAAATACGGTGTCAAGAATAAGGTGGCCACACCTTATCATCCCCAATCAAGTGTCCAGGTAGAAGTCTCCAACCGGGAAATCAAGAACATTCTAGCAAAGACGGTCAATGCAAATAGGACCGACTGGTCAAGGAAGCTAGATGATGCAGTGTGGGCATACCGCACGGCGTACAAGACTCCCATTGGTACTTCTCCCTACCGGTTAGTCTTCGGTAAGTCTTGTCATCTACCTATGGAACTGGAGCATAAATCCATGTGGGCTCTGAAGAAGTTGAACTTGGACTGGACTGAAGCTGCAAACTTGAGGCTCAATCAACTCAACGAGATGGAGGAATTCTGTTTACATGAATATGAGAGTGCAACTATGTATAAGGAGCGAATGAAATTTGTCCATGACAAAAAGATTTTGAAAAGGGAGTTCAAGTCCGATGAGTTGGTGTTGCTCTTCAACTCAAGACTCAAATTGTTTCTGGGCAAGCTCAAATAAAAATGGTCCGGTCTATTCAAAGTGGTAGATGTATCCCCATTTGGCACTGTGGAATTAGCATCTGAGGATGGGCTCCGCACTTTCAAAGTAAATGGTCAGCGCATCAAGCATTACTTGGGCACAAATGGAGAAAGACATGTGGTGGAGCAATTGGCTCTTAAAGACGGTCCATGCCAGACCGATGAGTGAATCCAAAAGAATGCCAACTTCGTCGTGCCGCGACATTAAATCAAGCGCTTCATGGGAGGCAACCCATGTGTGGTAACACCCTTTTTGTCCTGTAATTTTCAACTTTTGTAAATTAGATTTAATTGAGAAATTTTAAGTGTGTGTTAGAGTGCAGGTGGTTCAGAAGATCACAAAACAGGGTAAAATTACGAGTGAAAGGGAAGCAAGGAAAGCATGACCAGTCTGCGACACATATACAATCGCATTTTAACAATGCGGACCGCATTGTGGTCGCAAACCTGGAAAGTTAGGTTGGCAAATTGTCCTAACTTCACGTCCTGTAAATTCAATTTTTTCTTTCTTTTCTTTCTTTTTTGTTTCTGTGTTGCGTTGAAGCTGCTGTGCGTATTCCTGTGTGTATCTGCTTGCAAATGGGGGAAAAATACCTAGAAACACATATTAGGTCTAGTTTGTAGCTCATAAATTTGGGGTGCCATTGTTGGGATCCAAGAAGCTTTGAAAACAATAGCCTTTGTGGGCAGCATAGTAGTTCTGCAGTCTGCATTCCTGTCGCATAGTAAGCCCTAGGCTAGATGAAGAAGATGACATAGTGCGGCGGCTATGCGATCGCATAATTGATATGCGGACCGCAAAGCCACCGCAAACTCCAACAGTGTAGGCCCTAAGGTAGCATAGTGTTTGCGACGGTTCTGCAATCGCATATCTACCTTTGCGGTAGGTTATGCGATCGCATAATGTGATGATTTGTTTTGTATGATTGATTTTTTGATGACTATGCGAACCGCATAATGGATATGCGATCGCATAAGTCATCGCATTATTAACTCTTTTCAGAAGATGATTAATTTGCGACAGGTTTGCGGTCCGCATAGTGGTTATGTGATCGCATAACCTGTCGCATAGTTGATTTTCTTAGTGAAATTTCTCCTGATGTCTCCCACATCACTCACACATCGTTTCTTTGCAGATATGCCTCGCCAAAATCATACATCTTCATCTAATAAATGGGCTTCCTCCAGCCGTCAAGCACCACCGGCAAAACGTTCACGACAAACACAACCACAATCTATTGATGAACATCCCTCCCAGTCTGATGAGGAGGAAAATTTGCCAGCTGTTGATCTACAGGCTGAGGCAAGACAGAAATATGGAGATGATTTCCAGCTCTGGTTTGAGCTCCCTGGTTCTAGATCTCTGTATAAGGAAGGGCTCACAAAACGGAGAATTCTTGCCGAGAAGCGATTGGGTCTGAATGGTCTGCGGGAGCAGTATCCCCACATTTTAGAAAACATCAAAAATATAAAATGGGAGTGCTTCACTGCGTTTCCTGAGGAATTTAATGAAACAGTGGTGCGGGAGTTCTATGCATCCTATGCGGCCTCCATAACAGCTCACCACAAGCGCAACAAAATATTCTGCGACACTGTCCTAGTCTGAGGGAAGCAGGTATACTGTGATAGGTCAGCAATTCATGATCATTATTTCTCAGCCAAGTGCCCGAGTACAGCTGAGTATGAGGCCAAATTAGCCAACAGAGATGGTGAGCGAGCTTGGGTTGCATCGGTGATTGCCAAGGGTACCCCAGCCTGGGTTGATCCTCTACACAAAATATACAAGGAGGATCTTACACGAGAGGGTCGATTCTGGCTCAGTTTTGTCACTTCCTGCTTGATCCCAACCCGGAATGAAACAGACATAAGCATTGAGAAAGCTATTCTCATTGCTTGCATTATGACCGAGATCACGATCGATGTAGGTGACATCATTTCCAAAGAGATAGGGGTCCGGGCGTGGTAGAAAGCCACATCATTTCCTTTCCCATGCTTGATCACAACCCATTGTAAGGCTTCAGAAGTCCCTACCATGCCACATTTGGACAAGATGGGAAAAGCGGAGAAAGATATCGACATCACACGCATTAGTGATGAGGTGACAAAGGTAGTTGATGTTCCTCCAGAGATTCAGATCCAGAATCCTACCGAGACAGACATCTCGGACTCCCAGACTTCTATTGCACCTCAGACCATATGGGCATCCACTGATGCTCCACAACCGACCCCTCAAGCCATTGCCCAGTCATCTGCCTCATTGCCAGTTCTTTCGAGGCTCGGTCTCCTAGCTCACCATATAAATGCTAAGGTAGACAAGCTTTTGAAGGACCTACCTACACTGATCAAGTAAGCCCTGACCCCCATTCAGTCATTAGTGACGGCCTTACAGCAACAATACACATCTTATGAGGGCTGCCTGAAGGGGCTTGAGGTGAGAATTGAGAAGATAGAGCGAGGTGAGGTTGGAGACTTGCCAAAGCTCTGCACTGATGTGGCTACACTTAAGACTGAGCTCCACAAGCTGCAGCATCTGGAGTTTGACCTATCCTCCTTCATGCCCAAGGAAAGAGAGCAAGGAGAGGGTGTGTCTGAGATCCCAGACAGTTGGAGCCTCCCAACCTCCACCTCTCCCTGTGCCAGTTGACATCCCTTCGGGGGATGATTTCGGACATTCTGTAGAGTCCGAGGGTGGGGAGATGGACGAGGCAGAGATGGATGAGGAGTCATGGTCCGATGATGATGAGGGCCCTCAAGAGACGGTCAAGCAGGTTGCCGTCACCACAACTGCAGAGGAAGAAGAGGCAGCTTATGTGCGGTTGGAAATAGAGCATTCACTAGCTGACAGAGCTATTCAAGCCACATCGTCCGACATTCCGCCATCAGCAAGCGAGGCCAACAACTCTCAGGCCCCACCTTCAGTCTCCGGACACTTGGAGACTCCTTCACCACCACCAGCAGTCATCTCTCCAGCTGAGTCTTCAGCAACTCTACCACCACCACCACCACCACTTCCAACTGATGAACCCACTGTCACTCAGCAGGCTACAGACTCCCACAACGCTTAGTGCGCCCCAGGGAGCCCCTAACTCTATTTTTCATTTCTTATGCATTGGGGACGATGCATGCTTTTTAGTTGGGGGTGGGATGGTAGCCTTGTATAAATTTTTGTGATCCCTGAAACTAAATTTTAGTGTATTTAAGCACATTTCTCTTTAAATCTTGTATATACTTGTGTCATCTTTATCCGTAACTTTTGTACATCTTTGTATATTAAAAAAATATATAATTAAGTAGTTGTATGCATGTGCATCGTTAGTAATTAACAATGAATTCCCCTTGGTTTTTCTTCGCCGGGTTCTTTTCCAAGGGTGTAATAGTAGAACCATGGCAGTAGGATGAAACGTTTTTACCGGTTTGGTGTAAGTGTCTAATCTCAAACATGTGTGTCTGTAAATAACCTATACCCTTCCGTTATAAAAAAAAAGAGAACAAACAAAAGGTACCTTGTGTTGTAAAGGCGATCAACTGTGTGAACTTGAGGCTCGCTTTGTGACTCTATGCTTACTTAGAATTATAAAGCTTCGAGTTTCCAAGTGTTGACTCGAGAGCTAAAACTATGTTGAGACAAACAGTCGTGTGCCGTGTGTGTTAGCTTTTGTACAAATAATTCTTGTGTTTACTTCTATCGTCTAGAACTTGCTCGATTGGTTTTTCGATGCTAATGACAAGTACATTCAGTTGGAGAAATGAGCTTAGGTAGTCTTTGTGATATTGGAAAACCCAGTGAGCCTTTCAAGCTACCCAATGTAGTCGTGTTATCACTAGTTACCCCATTTGAGCCTTTAACCTTTTTGTTGGACACCTCATTACTAACCTTTCCCTTTTTTTAAAAATAATTCCCTCTTTTGAACCCGTCCCTCCTTGAACATTGAGAATGAAGCTAAAAGCCTAAGTTGGGGGTGTGGTGTCAAGTTGGAAGTTGATAAGGTTGTACATTGAGCGTAGGAACCTGTACCTCAAAATATTCACATGAAATCATTCAAGCTCCAAAAGAAAAAGTAAAAAAAAAAGAGAGAAGAAAAAATATAAAAAAATAATAATATACTTGTATATATATACATATGGAGCCTTGGAGAATAAAAAACTAGAGAGGTATTTAAGGTGGTTCAATGTTGGTAACTAGGAGCCAATAAGGGCTATGTGATTTGAAAAGAGACAAAGGGCATTGAAAGAGAAAAATGTGAGTTGTGTTCAAGGAGGGTGTAGTCAATTGTACCCAAATGATTATCCAACCTTTCCCTAAGCCTACATTACAAGCTTAAAAAGTCCTTATGGGATCTCCAACCGAATGTTCTTAAATAGGCAACGAATAAAAATAAGGGCAAGCCAATGATATGATGTGTTGTAACACTTGAAACTCTTTGTGAGAGTGAGTGTCTTTGTAAATATATCCCTTTTTTGCTGTCATTGTAAATATTGTGAGTTGGGACCTTCTTTCTGGTAAGGGCACATGAACTATGAAACTTGACAGAAGTTGAGTTCTTGAAGTCGGATGTAAGTGCACTCAGCTGAGAGTAACATTTTGTCAAATTGGTCGAGGCTCAAAGTTCATGAGTTGATTAGTTTTCTTGTAAATAACATTGACTGTTCATGAAGGGTGAATAAACGAAAATGCATGCGCGTGGTACTGACAATTAACACCTTCCATGGTCATTATTGTTTCCGGTCGTGTAGTTGGAGTTTAGGTTAGGTAGAGTCGTTTGAATTGCTTGAGGACAAGCAAGAGTTTAAGTTCGGGGTGTTGATGTGCCAGGGAATTTCGGCACATTTAATACCAAATTGCTTGGATTCTGGATTGTTTTAAAATATACTTATGTAATTTTAATGTTTTGCAGTGTATGAGGTTGGAGGACTCAAGAACACGTAAATGAAGTCAACAAGCCGAAAAAGGACAAGAAAAATGTAAAATGCAGTCGCAGAAGTGAACATGCGGATCGCATATTCAACATGCGGACCGCAAAATCGTCATGGGAATCGCAAAGCTCAACAATCTGCTTGACCAATTTCTCGTGCAAGAATACGGTTCATTATGCGATCGCATAATAGATCTGCGAGCTGCATAATGAACCGCAAACCTCCTGTACTAAAAGCTGAGAGCAAATCTGCGATGCAATTATGTAGTCGCATAACAACAATGCGGACCGCATACCAAGAATGCGACGAGTACCTGGAGACTAGGATTTTGAATCTGCGATGGATTGGGAGAGAATGCGAATCGCATTCCTGTTATGCGATAAGAATGCGGTCGCATAGTTTACCTGTAAGGGTATTTTTGTCCGTTTTTGACCCCGAATTCTAGCCCACTATAAATAGATTTATTGGGGTCTTGTGGGTCATCCTTGTCTGGTTTTTGAGCTACAATACACTCTTTGAATATTCCTCTCCTTTGGAAGCTTTAGAAGTGAAGATTCTGGTATTTGTAAGCTTTTATGACATTTATTATTCTCATCTTTTTGTCTTTAAGCATGAGTAGCTAGCTTTAAATACTAAGGTTGTGGACCCTAAATGGGTGTTATGTTATTGAGTATTTAACATTGAATATATATATAATGGTTGGTTGATATTTATTTACTTCTCATTCTTCATTGATTGTTGGTGGTTGCAAACATTAACAAGTGCCATTAAATGCTTCCTTTACTTGGAAAAGTGAGTTAGGATTGGTAGGAGTAAATATCAAAGACTCAAAGCTTTAAACCTTGTTTAATCGAATAGTTTAGGAATAAGTGGGTTTTATTTGGAATTAGTTGATTACTCTTCATTGCAACTCTTTTATATTTGGGAAAATCATAAAAAGGAAATACTGCCCAACTATTGGGAAATATTGGGTAGTCGTTTAGAAATCATTTGCATATCTAAAGGACCTTCCATTAGAAATATAGCATACTAATACCTATTAGCATTACACTTTATTGAAGGGGACACAACCTTGTTTTAGTTAATCACATTAATTACAACTTTAATTAATTATACTTGTCACAATTTTAATCAAATTATCATACAATGAATTCCCATATTCTTGTTACATTAACGAAATAGAAATACGATTTGAGTTAAGATTCACACTAGCCAAGTAAACCTTTCACGCCTCTTCCCTGTGGGATTCGACCCCAACCTTGTTGGGTTATTATATTTGACTTCGATCGCTTTACACTATTTTAAGGTGTAATTTGAGCGTATCAACCAATTCAAGAAATTCATTGATATGATGAAAAGTTTGTCCATAAATGTTCCTTTGGTTGAAGCTCTAGAACAAATGCCGGGATATGCCAAGTTCATGAAGGACTTGGTAACAAATAAGAGGTCAATGAAATGTGAGACGATCAAAATGACACATCAAGTGAGTGCCATTGTGCATTCCATTGCTCCAAAGGTAGAAGATCCACGTGTCTTTACAATTCCATGCACTATTGGTAGTGCCGATTTCGCCAAAGCCTTGTGTGATTTGGGAGCGAGCATTAATTTGATGCCATATTATGTGTTCAAGACATTGGGGATTGGGCAACCAAGACCTACTTCCATGAGGTTGCAAATGGCGGACTGAACAATGGAGAGGCCATTGGGGATAATTGATGATGTGCTAGTTCGGGTCGACAAGTTCATACTTCCCGCAAATTTTGTGATACTCGACTGTGAGGTTGACTATGAGGCGCCAATCATGTTGGGGAGACCTTTCCAAGGTACAGGGAAGGCTTTAGTTGATATGGAATCTAGGGATCTCATGTTCCGGGTGGGCGATGGAAAAGTTGTGTTCCACGTGTGCAAATCAATGAGGCAGCCTAATAGCAACAAAGCGTGTTCATTTGTGGATCTTGTGACTGAGGTGATTGTTGATGACACAAGTGCTATGATTAATGTGGAAGATCCTTTGGAAGCTGTGTTGTTGAATCATGATGAGGATGAGAAGGAAGTCTTGGTAGAATGTGCATATGCTTTGCAAGAAATGGGATCCTATACATATGGGCCTCACAAACGTTCCTTAGACCTTGAGAACCGAAAGACTCCATCAACAAAGCCCTCAATCGAGGAGCCACCAACATTTGAGTTGAAGCCCTTGCCTTCACACCTCAGGTATGAGTTCTTAGGCTCTTGTTCCACATTACCTGTTTTTCTTTCTTCGTGCTTAACTAACGTGCAGGTAGACTCCACCCTTGCGGTGATTCAAAGGAGGAATAATGCAATAGGTTGGACTTTGGCTGATATTCGGGGTATAAGCCCCGTATTTTGCATGCACAAAATCATATTGGAGGAAGATGCCAAACCCTCTGTGGAACATCAAAGGAGGTTGAATGAGGCCATGCAAGAGATAGTCAAGAAAGAGATCATCAAGTGTCTAGATGCAGGGGTTGTGTACCCTATTTCTTATCGTTCATGGACTTCACCGGTACAATATGTCCCAAAGAAGGGGGGCATGGATGTGATCACGAATGATAGAAATGAATTGATCGCCACAAGAACTGTCACCGGTTGGAGGTTATGCATGGATTATAGAAAGCTGAACAAATTGACCCGAAACAACCATTTTCCATTTCCCTTTATTGATCAAATGTTGGATAAACTTGCAAGACGTGCTTATTATTTCTTTTTGGATGGGTATTCCGAATATAACCAGATTCTCATTGCACCTGAAGACGAAGAGAAAACCACCTTCACTTGTCTGTATGGCACATTTGCATTCTCACGGATGCTGTTTGGTTTGTGCAATGCAACGTCTACTTTTCAGCAGTGTATGATGACAATATTTACGGATATGGTGGAGGACTTCCTCGAGGTGTTCATGGATGATTTCAACGCTTTGACGGATTCCTTTGAAGAGTGCTTGGATAATCTTGACAAAGTGTTGGCCCGATGTGAAGAGACCAACTTAGTACTCAATTTGGAGAAGTGCCACTTTATGGTCGAGGAGGGCATTGTCCCCCGCCATAAGATCTCCAAGAACGGTATTGAAGTGGACAAAGCAAAATTGAACTGATATCAAAACTCCCTCCTCCTATTTCCGGCAAGGGAGTGAGGAGCTTTCTTGGTCAAGCGAGGTTTTACTGAAGGTTCATCAAGGATTTCTGGAAAGTGGTAAACCCCTTGTGCAAGTTGTTGGAATAAGATGCCAAGTTCGTGTTAAATGATGATTGCATGAAAACTTTTGAGCTTCTCAAGTATAGGTTGACGACCACTCCATCATCACCGCACCCAATTGGAGCTTACCATTTGAGCTCATGTGCGATGCTAGCGACATTGCGTAGGAGCAGTTTTGGGGCAAAGAATCAACAATATATTTAATCCGATTTATTATGCAAGCAAAACAATGAACGACGCCTAAGTCAATGATATGGTGACCGAGAAAGAGTTATTAGCCATTGTCTTCGCCATGCAAATGTTCCTCCTGTACCTCATGGGTACCAAAGTGATTGTGCACACCGATCACGCGACACTTCGTTACTTGATGAGGAAAAAGGACTCTAAGGCTAGGTTTATGAGATGACTTCTTCTTCTACAAGAGTTTGACCCTGAAATCATAAATTGAAAATGGAGTGAGAACAAGTGGCGGACCACTTGTCCTGCTTGGAAGAGGAAGGGAGGCCCCATGATGGCCTCGAGATTAATGATTCATTTATAGATGAACAACTCCTCTCCGTGTCTTTGGATGGGATGCCTTGGTTCGCAGATGTGTCTAACTTTCTTATGACCGACATTGTCCTAAGTGAGCTCTCTTCTAACCAAAGGAAGAATCTCAAACGAGACTGCTTGGATTATTATTGGGACGAGCCATATCTTTTTAATATTTGCAATGATGGTGTTATCCGGAGATGTGTTCCGGAAGAAGAGCAATTGAGTATACTCTAAGCTTGCCATTCCTCGCCCTATGATGGTCACCATGGTGGGGCGAGAACTCCTACAAAGGTCCTAAGCTGTGGTTTTTATTGGCCTACCTTGTACAAATACGCTAGCGAGATTGTTAGGCATTGTGATGAGTGCCAAAGAGCTGATGGAATTTCCAAGAAGAATGAAATTCCCCTCACCACCATTCTTGATATTGATATTTTCGATGTGTGGGGCATCGACTTTATGGGGCCATTTGTGAGTTCATGTGGGAACACTTATATTCTGGTTGCTGTGGATTATGTTTCCAAATGGGTTGAAGTTGTGGCTTTGCCCATTAATGAGGCATGGAGTGTGGTGGCTTTCTTAAAGAAAAATATCTTCACAAGGTTCGGCACCCCAAGAGCTATCATTAGTGATGGGGGTTCTCATTTTTGCAACAAAGCCTTTGACACTTTACTTTCCAAGTATGGTGTCAATCATAAGGTGTCAACCCCTTATCACCCCCAGGAAAGTGGACAGGTTGAGGTCTCCAACAGAGAGATAAAGAGCATTTTATCCAAGACTGTCAATGCAAAACCAGACTGATTGGTCAAGGAAACTTGATGATGCTTTATGGGCCTATAGAACAACTTACAAGACTCCAATTGGTATGTCTCTGTACCAGCTGGTATTTGGGAAAGCATGTCATCTTCCAGTTGAATTAGAGCATAAGGCCATGTGGGTGCTGAAGAAATTGAACCTTGAATGAGATGTAGCTGCCAATCTCCGGGTAGAGCAACTAAATGAACTTGATGAGTTTCAGTTCCATACTTATTCCAGATCATCCTTGTATATGGACAAATGAATTACTTACATGACGAGTATATCCGAATAAATAATTCAAGGAAGGTGACTTGGTTCTTCTATTCAACTCTCGATTACGGATATTTTCGGGAAAGCTCAAGTCAAAGTGGAGTCGCCTGTTTGAAGTGGTGCATGTAACTCTGTTTGGTGCTCTAGATTTGAAAAATAAGAATGGCGAGATCTTTAGAGTCAATGGGCACCGAGTGAAGCACTACCTTGGAGAGATTGATGATAGCCACGTTGTGGCCTTGATCCATTTCAAGTGATGATGGTAACATCTGTCGTGCCGCGACATTAAATCAGGCGCTTCTTTGGAGGCAACCCATGTGTTTTTCTTTCTTTTGATTTTTTTCTTAGATTAGGCATTGTTTTGGACTAACTGGTTGTGAAGTGTATGTAGGAATTGGTTGTCAGTGCAGGAAATTGACAAGGAATAAATTTGGCTAAGTGACAAAAGTTTGTGGACCGCGCCCGAAATTTCGCGGACCGTGTGAGCACTTCGCGGCTGCACAATTCTGTGCGCGGTCGCGTAGTTGAAATGAGAAAAATGCCAACTCTCTGAAGTTGGCCGGTCAAAAATCCTTCAGAGTTCGCAGCCGCGATCAAATTTTCGCAGACTGCAGAATTTCTGCGTCCGCGGCTAATATTTCACGGTCCGCGCCCATGTGTCTTAAGCAGGTCGACAAAAGGTAACATAGTGCGGACCGCAACGAAATTTCATGGCCGCACTCAGGTAAGACAATGGGTCCACTAGTTTTGAGTGTAAATAGGAGTTTTTGAATCATTTCACACTTTACGAACCCTAGCCTCTCAAACTCACTTAAAGCAATGTGCATCTTTACTTGGTTTAAAATTCATCTCATTCTCATCAAGTGTAGATTTGCTGCCACATTTTACAACTGGTATGTTCATTTAAATGATTTGATTTTATATTTTTTCATTTCTTTTCTCTTTGTTTTAATTTTTTTCTTTTGAATTAGGGTTAGATACATGCCAAAATGTCAAATTAATGCTTAATTTTTGATTAACAACATATGGGTAGTGTTTGTATGCGTAATGGGGGTTGGGTTAGTAACTTTTCATGTTTAATTGCTACAATTTTTGAGTAATTAGTGAAAGCCCTATTGTCAGTGTTCTTCAGTGCCGATTTCATTTGAATTTCGCGTCCGCGATCATTTTTCCGCGGTCCGCAATAGGGTATGCGACTGCGTCCAAAATTACGCGGTCCGCGATACCCTAACTTCAAGGCACTATGGTTGTTTAGAATTTGCAGGGCAGTCACTTTTCCACGGTCCGCGGTTGGTGTTTCGCGGCCGCACCTAACTTTTTGTTGTCTGCGCTTTTGACTTCAGAGAGTCTATTATTTGCCTTTGTGCTTGCGTTCACCTTTATGCAGTCCCTGATGAGTCCTTCGCGGCCGCGTACAATTTTACGCGGTCCACGTTTGAGCAAGTTCAGAGATTTAGTAGTTTGAGCCTGACCTCTTCACGGCCGCGTTCACTTTTACGCGGTCCGCGATGGGCATTTTGCGGCTGCATTCACTTTTACGCAGTCCACGGTGCCCTGTTATGAGAAGCATTGTTTTCATTTAATCTATACTGCTTTAACATATGATTGAACCTCTATTCTAACTATCTTTCACTACTTGTGTGTTGCAGAAAATGGTGCGTTCTCGTGGGAGAGTAGACACTTCAAAGGGGAGGGCAGAATCATCCCGAGGCCGGGGCAAGGGAAAGCAAACCTTACCCTTAGTAACCCAAAGGATAATAATAAAAAAGGCTACCATCACTAGACCTCCTGCCGACTCCTCAGATACAAGTGAATACCTCCCATCCTGGGAGACTTCTGAGGGAGAATCTGCACAACAACAACAACCAGAGGCTCAACCACAACCCTTCCGCTTAGTCAATGAACCTACCTCCTCTTTTGGGTCTTTTGATGGCTCAGAGGGAGGTATTGAGGCATCGGAACCATCTTCCTCACATGCTACAACTTCGGCCTCAACAGCTGCCCCTATTAATGTTGATGATGATGACGAGGTCCCGGATGACGGGAGAGAGGGCGATACTATTGTGGGAGGATTGGTCAGGTCAAGAAAGCCCAAGGTGTGGGCTGATAGATTCATGAGTGAGAATGCCTACTTGAAATTCCGGGAATGATGGCCCCAAAGGTCGTCACACCTGAGCGATAGTTCATAATAAGAGACCTCCTTCCCCACAATCCAAATGTCCTAAAACATTTTGATGAGAGAAAATGGTGGAAGTACTTTGCGGGCAAAGTGGTGGAAGCAAATGAGTACCTTGTAAAGGAATGATACACTTATGTTGCCCACATCAAAAAGGGCACCACTGTGATAAAGGTACAAAATTTGAAGATCAAGTTTGATTGCCACACTGTGAACTCATATGACGGGTTTGAGGATGTGGAAGCAGTGCAAGATTTGGAGAAGCTGGCCTTAGATGAAGCAGCCCATCCTTGGCTAGCGGAAATATTAGCCATCCGTGGGAAAACACCGGCATGGCTCAAGGTTGGAGTTCTAATTTCCAGGAACACCCTTTGCTTTGAAGCCAAAGGGTGGTCAACATTTGTGTGCAACCGGCTTGATCCTTTCCAGCATGATAATGTCCTCCCACTCTCCCGGGCGATCTTGATAGCTTCCATCTTGGCGGGGTTTCCAATCAATGTGGGGAACTTGATGTCCTACCACATCTCCAAGGCGATTGGCAAAGAAGAAAGATCCTATCCCTACCCCAACTTCATCAATGAGTATCTCGAGGAACAAAGGGTAGAGGCGAGGCATTTTGATACAAAGGTGAGGCCTAAAAAGCCTTTCTGCGGACAACCCTAAATCTAAGGGTAAAGTCACTACCTCCACTAGCCAGTCTTAAGAGCCAAGAGTAGTGGCCACCGGTTCAGAGCCTTCCACAGCAGAGGGGTTTTCAGCTGCCATGCCTCCTCCTTCATCCTGGCCATCCATCACCGTGCCATTATTTGTGCCCTCATCTTCCACCTAACCTCAGACTGCACTGCGGGTTTCGCAGACACTCTCCAGCATCAACAACTGGATGTAGGCAACTACCACAAAGTTGTCTATCTTATCTAGTGCAGTAGCAACACAGTCAGCCCCAACATAGCTTCAGGTGCCTCCATCAGTAGAGGATTCATTGAAAGAGCTTCTGGGAAATCAGAAGAAGATCCTGGAGACTTTGGATGCACATGGTAAGGTGATCAAGGATCTGGGCAAGCAGGTGAAGAAGATGAGGAAGACTCAGGCCTCAAAGGAGTTAGTGGAGAAGTTGAAGAGGGAGTTAGAGAAGTTCACTTTTGCTGGAGATATCCCACTGGACCTGCTTATGGAGGAGACAACCCTAGCAGCACAGGCAGCAGAGCATGAGGCATTAGAGACAACAGCTGGCTAGTCCGAGGAGCTGGCTGCCAATACACATATTGCTGAAGAGATGATCCAGATGCTCAGCAAACCCGTGGTCCCCCAGTCAGAGGACGTGGTGATATAGTTAGAGGACATAGAGGGAGATGATGATCCTATGCATTATGAGGACCCCACTCATGTTGCTGGCCCGATGCAGACAGAGACCACATAGGGAGTTCTCTTTACTCTCTAACCCTTCCCTGATCTTATTTTGTTATTAGCATTGAGGACAATGCTATTTTTTATTTGGGGGAGGGGGGTGGTCTATTTGATTTGTGATGACATTTGGTATGTAATAACTATGATACTATTTTTCTTTACCTTTATTTATCGTTATTTTCACTTTTGGTATGTATATAACTTTACCATTCGATGTATATATTCATTTCCATTATGTATATATTCGTTTTACTCCATTATTGTACATATTCATTTTAATTTCCGTAGTTTACTTCATAACTTCTTTCGTATTTGTCCTTAATAGCTTAGCTTCTTATTTCCTTTAGTAGCTTCTTTTTACATTTTGTGTGAACAATAAGCCTTTGGTTTTCTTAATGCCACGGTTCTTTCCAAAGATGGATGTTGTGTGAACCGGGTGGCTCTTCCCAACGATGGATGGCATGACAACCTTCTTAAGGGATCGAGTCCATTTTATTTTTGCTTTGATATGTAGTAGTAATTAATACAATTGTCTCACGTAGGCTTCACTTGGTACTAACACATTTACCTTCGACCTCATGGTTAGAAACGAGTTGATTGGCAACGAATTGATCTAGTTGTGACCTTTAGACTCTTAAGTTGACTAAAACAATCATCGAGTGGTTTCCTTGAGCCATTTGTGATTTTCAATTTTAGATAGGGTTGTTGTGGGCCCTCGAATATGTTCTCTTTAACAATCCAACATCTTGAGAGGTGAGGTATTGAATTGTTAGTCCAAGTCCAGTGCCAATAATTTAGAACTTGCCCTGAATGTTTGTCTAGGCGAAATTCTAAGTGTAGCTCGACTTGAGAAATGATTGTAGGATCTCCATGGTCCAATTTGAACTTTGAAATCTTCCCTAGCCTACCAATATGATATCCCTAGTCAACCCCTTTGAGCCTAAGCCTTTTTCATTCAATAGCCATGCTACAAGCCTTTATCCGTTTTATAATGACCCTCTCTTGGCACCCAATCTTTCCTTAGCATTCTCTATGAACAATTGGAAAA
This sequence comes from Nicotiana undulata, assembly GCA_005239495.1. Taxonomy (NCBI): domain Eukaryota; kingdom Viridiplantae; phylum Streptophyta; class Magnoliopsida; order Solanales; family Solanaceae; genus Nicotiana; species Nicotiana undulata. Next base: position 11,640 of record ML294017.1, on the reverse strand, counting down.
AGCATAAGTTTGGGGGAGAGACGAGGAATTTGAAAGTGATAATAGGTTCAAAGAAGAAAAATAATTGATGAAAAGGAAAGGCAAAGAAAAGAGAAAAGCGAAAAAAAGAAACATGTCAAAAAGAAAGTGAAGGTTGAAAGGATTCAAAGAACGCATTGATGAAAGGCATGGAATGATGAGGAAAGGAGAAAAATGATTGTCATGAGTAAGAAAGAGTGACAATATGTCTCTCTAGTTCCCCTAAGGAAGAAGAGAATTACTCAAAGAGTCAAGAAAGTATGAGCCGAAATGAGAAAATGGAGTGCTTAAGGAAATATGAAACCACCCTTGATCCAAAATCCTTCATTACATCCCTGCTAAAGCCCTATATGATTTCAAGTTGAGTGAGATTACATTAGTGGTGATTTACATAAGGGGCAAGCTTATGGTGCTTAGAGCCGGACTTGTCGAATTCTTTTGAGAGTGATGAGCGCACTTCTTGACAATCCTTGTTTTGAGTGTTACATTCTAAAAAGTGAGATTTTCTCATGGAGAATAAAGGTGGAAGAGTTTGGGATCCACAATGACCTACACGTTAGAGCGAGCTTCCTTGATGAATTGAGTCAACTCTTGATGCTCTAGTGTCACATTAGAACTATGGTACGCAAAAGGTCGTAACATGATGTTGTTAATAATTCATTTGTGTTGAGGGCAATTGTTAGTCCCAAATGATGCTTGATGGAATCACCTTAGCTGTCGCGCCCCTTTTTTTTTTTATCGCACGGGTTAGGTGCGGAAAGATCGGGTTTATGACATTTTGGACAACTCCTTAAAAGAAAGGGTTTAAGGAAGAGTCGCCACCTAACGATTTTTATGGTGCATTAGGGCACCTAGAGTTGATAACTCATGAACTAGTTTGCGTTACCAGAGAATGGGTAAGGGCTTGAATTATCGCAAGGGGAAGGTGTTAGGCACCCCTCAAGATCCACAACTGTGAGTCCCAGCCAATAAGTTTTGTGAATTTGGACAGTGGACAAGTAACAAGTAAGGTTCATATAAGAGGGGATTTCAAACAAGTATGAAAATCTTTTAAAGGTTTTGGAGAAAGCATAAAAATAAACATTTGAAAAGAAACTGTCCTAGGTTTAAAGTAATACGGATCACGTCAATGCAATACCCGGTATGTCACACCTCGAAGAGGCGGCTACACGTGGTATTAGCGCACCGGTCATCATATCCGTATTCTACCCTTTCCATCCCGTAAAGGTTATTTAAAATGTGTGTGTTGGTTACGAATGCTTATTGCGTACCATTACCCATCCCATTCTATAAGTCCTGGAGGGTATTTAGGACTACTAATCCTACAAGGTGAGTACTAGGCTAGACCCCTAGGTTTAAAGGATAAAATACTAGGCGACATGCATAACAAGTAGGACCTCACATATAAAGGGACACATAGAGGGGAAAATAAAGGCTCATAAATCCCTCCACAGATAAACATACAATTGGCACGTCTCAAACACACTTAGAGTCTCATAGATGGAGTTTTAAAAAAAGAGTTTTTTGGGTAAAACAGTGAGTTATAAGAGGAGTCTGATTTGGAAAACTTAATGATGGAGTAGACAATTCAACTTAGAATGAGTAATTCAGAAAATGGTTGATTTTCAGAAATGCAGTTGTTTATAGACAACGGTAAGATTTGGAAAATATAATGGGATTTAAAATTTCCAGAAAAAATACAGACGAAAATCATTAAAGCGTGTTTTGCAGTGATATAGTGATTTTAAAAGAGAAGTGACTAAAATGCCATAGCTTAACCGAGAGTAGTAGTTAAAAAGAGAATTATAGTGAAAGAGTGGTAAAATTGTATTTAAAAAAATAGCAGGTTGACAGAGTGAGGACTCAGAATGGCACGATTAGAGCAGAGTGAAGTAGCTTTGCAACACAACAGTTTAAAAACATAATAGTGCAAAACCAAAAAATCTTAAGGGTTAGCAAGTGCACAACTTCAAGATTTGTTAAAAATATAGATATAGGAGTTTTAATAAGAAGTAAGGTGACCTTCAGAGAGGCAAAATCAAGAATGGGAGCAGCATAGTTCAAAAAGGTTAAAAGAGGCTGATTAAACTAGTAGAATATAATTGATTTGATTCTAATACGCATTAGGCCTGAAGTTTGCCTAGGCGTCGTATACATTGCCTAACTATCTTAAAGGGTGAACATGCATGTTTTGATACTGATTTTAAAGAATATATTTGCAGAAAATGTTTCACGTAGGCTGACCGTATTTTATTAGATTAAGCATGCTAATTAGCGTTTTTACGTTTTGCAATTCAAACAAGTATAATATCATAAACAACAGGATATCTAATGCACATAGAAATTCCTAACACATGGTTTCTAAGATGGAAATGCAGTAATGACCTCATGACAGTTTATTATGCTTGTTATTAATTGATCAGGATTATGGAATGGGGATGATAACATGCTGAAAGTGAAAGACCTAAAACAGAATTTCTACTATGTGAGATGCATGTCCTATACAAATTATCTAATGCACAAATAAAGTCATATAGGCATGTTTTCTACCCATCACCTAAGCTAAGCATGCATAACACCTCCTAAATTCACTATCCAGCCCCAAATATTCGTTTACAAGTTATTACAGACCTGAATAATAAATTACATTGATGAAAAGGAAAATAAGAAGTTATTCTATATGGAGCCTTCAACCGGGCCCAATCTCCCAGCCTCACTCCTTTCGAGTTTCACAACCTTAATGGCCTGGGTGCGGCAAAGCTCCCAATGGGTCCAATGGATCCCTGGCCAATACCAGCACCCAGGAAGATTACCAAGATTTTAACAAAGTGCTGTGTGGAATTACCAGCCTTGTGTGTCAAAGTTCCATAAGTACTCAGGGTTACTCAAGGCAATGCTCACACAAAGGGGGTAGGACCTAATTTTCTAGGACTAGTGTAATGTGCAGGGAAGAGAGGAAAGTTCATAGTTTAAGAAAAGAGTTTTTAAAACTGGAGAGTTAGTTTTTGAAAGATTAACTTAAAATAGATAGAACATTAATCAACAGTTCAGCAATACAGGATTGCACACAAGGATAATGGGACAAAAGGGAAATGGATCACATAATAACACCAAGAGATACAGAGGCATTATGAAAACTCACTCAAGCATGAGTACACAAAATCAAAAAGGTTCAGGGAACCAAGAAATGGCTGAGTGTAGACATGGTAGTAGACAGTAGCAGGAGACAGTTATAACAAGTAAAATTAGGAGCAAACAATAGTCATAAGCATATAAGTCATAAGTAGGATAAGCAATAACAGGTAAAAGATTCGGGGAGTTAATTACATGTTGAAAAATTATTGACTTCACTCATAGACATGTAAAGAGGTAAACATGGCAAGTATCAATAGGCAAACAAGGAGCTAATTACATGTTGAACAGTAGAAACATAGGTAGAAGACAATTAAGAATATGACAAACTGAAATATAAATAAACATATTGGTTTGGAGCTTTGGAAAATTAATTAGAACATACCAGATGATAGAAGAGCACAACAGAATGTAAGAGCAAGTGATAACACAATAGTAGCCTCGGCTTACAGTCGGCTACTAAGAGACAAGAGCAGAGAGAGTAGTAGTAGAGTACAGAAAGAAAGAGAGAAAGCACAAGAGAGCTTAGAGCAGTATTGATAAAAGAGAATAAGTTTGAACACAAGTCTGTGTGTCATTGAAAGACATAGAATATTTATAGTTGCAAATAGGTAGTAAAAGACAATGGTAAAAAGAGGACAGAATCAAATCAGTGTAAGAAAATATCCGGTTCCCTTAGGTCAAGGGATTCAAACTCAGAATGGTAAAATACATAGCCATATAAGGTAAATAAAGTCAGCACAAGACTTAAATAAGAAAACAATCAAGGTCTGTTAAGTAACAAAGAATCTCGAAATCAATTAACTGAAGAATCAAGATAAATCACTACCTTAAATTAAGGGATTGGAATTCAAATAGTAAAACTCATAGGCAAAGTAAAAGGAATGAGTCAAGAATTGATTTAAGGAAAAGATTTAGGCAATCGAGTAAACAATTAGGGCCGGATTCAGAGATTCCAATCAAGGGGAGACTCATGGCAGTCAATAAATCCAAACAAACATATAGTACTCGTTAACAATAGGGGAATCATCATCGACTAGGAGAGAATTATTGAACATATAAATAGAGAAGGCAAACAGTAGTAGCAACCTACAGGCCTGGCAATATTGGCAGTAAGAGGCTAGAAATAGACACATATATGAAGCAAGTAGGTAAAGAGCCTTAAAAATGGCTGGCTCATAGCAATATAGTCATAGAAAACTCAGCAAGAGTCAAGAAGTCAAAACAGCACAAAGATACGAACATAGAAGTCCAAGGGAATTAGGGTTTTCATCATAAAACAGGTTAAAAACAGTAAGAGCATGGAACGAGTAATCATACAAGAGAGAAACTCAGACATACAAGTTGAAATCAGTTCGAACCAGTATAGAAAAGACTTAGAGAAAACCCTAACAAAAATAAATATTCAGAGAAATTTTAAACTTGATGAATCTTAAAGATCTAGTCGAGAATAGCGTAAAACATAAAGAAACAAGTTTAAAATCGTTAAGGATGACAAAGATTCAAGAGGTTCAAGTCAAAAATTAGGGTTTCGTAAGAACCAGAGTAAGAACAGGAGAACCTGCCATGAAACTCATGGATGGTGGTGAGGAAGGCATGGCAGCGTTAAAACTCATCGGAGAAAGGCCAGACTCAACCCAGGTAAAGCTCCCGTAGCCGTTGGGTATGATAGAGACCCATGGCGGTCTCAGAGGTAAAGTAAGCCGGAGCAAGGAGGCGTCAGGGTGGCTGGTGGTCGAAAGGGGAGAGGCTGGAGGTGGCCGGAGGCAAGCTAAGAGCCTTCAAAGAAGACAAAGAACCAGAAAGTTCTATAGAGAAGGGGAGAAGAAGAGACAAAGAGAGAGAGTGGAGAGTCTCGAAATGAGAAAGGGAGGGGGGTGTTAGGCAGAGTTAAATTAGGTAAGTGTAATCTGGGACGTTGATCTAATTTGATCAACGGCTCAGATTGATTTAGGACTGGGCCGGGTTAATTTAGGGTCAGGGCTAGGTAGTTTGGTTTGGGCTGATGGGTTGGGTATTTTGGGGTTTAAATGTGGCTAAATTTGAAAATAAAAATGGCTACTAGTTAAATACCCATAAAAAGATAATTAATTAATAAAAAATAGCTAATAATTGTATAAAGCAAAAATGAGTAAAATAGGTAAAATCACAGTAATTAACTAATATTAAGTGCAAAGAATATGTAAGCTTTGAATAAAAATAGTACAAAATGTTCAATTGGGCTATCATCGTAAAATTATTGCAATTGAAATTAAATGGCACCCAATTGGCTAATTTGTGAAATAATTGAATTTTAACAGTTAGAGAAATGATTATAAATGATATATTGAGCTGGAAACATTTTAAAATTATTTATAGCATAGTTTATGAATAATTATTTAAATATAAAATATTGAATAAACATGCGAATAATTTAATAAAATAGGGAAAATAGGGAAAAAATGCTTATTATTTTAAATAGTGAGTTTGAAAGCTTATATGCAAGTTTGAAAATAATTTGAGGAAAAATTGGGTATCAACAGCTGCCCCTCTTTACCCGGGAAGGATGAAAGAGTTGTCGGGTAAAGATATGATGGCCAATTTTGACCGAGATGAAACTGCAGGATAGAATTTGGCCGCACTCTGGTTTTTGAGTTGTCTACATATCCCTGGTTTTACAGGAATCAGGACGTATGTAGTTCCGTGATCATCGGCGAAATATACCGGTGATGTTTCACAAGAACGGACGCAAGATGCAGGTTAAGGTAAAAGTATGAAGGTCTTACGGGGTTGTATCGGAGAACTGGAGCGGTCTGCTCCTGCCTGGTTGGCTGTTTCGGCCGGGTTACCTGCAAATAGAGAACAAGCGGATATTGTGCATAATATAAATATGATGCAAGTTCCCGTGGGACTATGAATGTTGTCTTTGGACAATTAGGATGATGTCCTTAGACCATGATGTCCTGGGCCATGAATCGCTTAGCGCAGGATTCGCAGGATATGAAATGATGTTCCCGGGCCATGAGGATGGTGCTTCCGAACCATGATGCCTTTGAATAATGATATGCAAGTTGAATAAAGAGATCATTAGGCCATGAAATGATGTTCTCGGGCCATGAAAATGGTGCCTCTGAACGACGACACCTTTGGACAAGTTTGCAATATTTCAGCCCATGAAGAATGCAGTAGTATGATGTTGACAAGACAAAGCTTAGTCTTGCGATTTGCGAAGAGAAAGAGGGCAGAGCTTAGCCCGAAAGAAAGCGTAAATAAGTAACGTAACAAAAGGTGACTGTTTTGAAAAGGTAGAAAGGAGCTTAGCGTAATGAAGTAGGATGCGGAGAGAGGTAGCGTAGAACCTCGGAAGGTAGAATGATAGCCTTATGCAATGCAGGGAATAACATACAGGGGAGGTAGCGTAGAACCTCGGAAGCCAGAATAGGTATCCTTATGCAAGAAGTAAATGCAGAGGACACATCGCTTAGTCTCGGGAGGCAGAAAGGTAGCCTTATGCAAAGATGCGAATGCAGATGGAGGTAGAGCTTAACCTCGGAAGGCAGAATGGTAACCTTATGCAAAGATGCGAATGCAGATGGAGGTAGAGCTTAACCTCGGGAGGCATAAAGGTAGCCTTATGCAAAGATGCGAATACAGATAGAGGTAGAGCTTAACCTCGGAAGGCAGATTGGTAGCCTTATGCAAAGATGCGAATGCAGATGGAGGTAGAGCTTAACCTCGGAAGGCAGATTGGTAGCCTTATGCAAAGATGCGAATGCAGATGGAGGTAGAGCTTAACCTCGGAAGGCAGAATGGTAGCCTTATGAAAAGATGCGAATGCAGATGGATGTAGAGCTTAACCTCAGAAGGCAGAATGGTAGCCTTATGCAAAGCAGAAAATAAAGTGACGGTAAGAGTTCTTAGCTGGTGATAAAGTGAGGTGATACGATTGTTGCGAATGAAATATCGTTTGCAATGATGATAACAATAAGCTTTGGCATGTGCGATGAGTTCGAGAGCATATCCTTGAGAAGCATGCGTCTTGTGGGGATAATGAGATGTCTTGGGCTTTTTGTCGTATTTGTGCCTGCATCCAAAGAAAAATCGTGAGTTCCGTAAGGGGGAGGGTTAGTTTGTATCCCCGCTGGCTCGGATCAGCATGTCAGCTTGATGATGATGAATTTGTTTGTACCACAGGGGTAGCGTTGCTAAAACAAGCTATTTTTTGAGAAATAAATATGCGGGGGTTTTATACAATATGATATAGCATATAATTGAAAAAGAATAATTATTTTGGATGAACCGACAACCATGACGTGGTTCAAGACATTGCAACCTCTCTTGCTGCGAAAATGTGAGGATCCTCTTCAAAATTCTGTCCCAGTTTGATGGGTGAAGGCTTCTGGCGGTTCTGGTGAGGTGCTCGACTGAACTTGCTTCGGAATTTTGAGGCCCCTCCTCAAAATTCTGCCCCAGTTTCTATTCGTGGGGAAAATGAAAAATTTATTAAAATATGACCGAACCCACAGGGCTGCCTATGTATCCCCTCTTAAACGGGAATCAGGTCAGGCGTAGTTCAATTTACAACATTGATAGAAACATATCAATTACACATAGTAGCGCTTGACTGCATTTGAATTGATCGGTTTAGGCCAAACTTCTCCATCCATTTCTGCCAGTATGAGTGCTCCTCCTGTTAGCACTCGGTGAACCATGTACGAGCTTTTCCAATTAGGAGAGAATTTCCCTTTTGCTTCGTCTTGATGAGGAAAGATTTTCTTTAACACCAGCTGCCCCGGTGTGAATCGTCTTGGTTTGACTTTCTTGTTGAAGGCTCTGGTCATTTTATTCTGATATAGCTGACCATGGCAAACCGCGTTCATTCTCTTTATGTCTATGAGGGCCAATTGCCCATAGCGGCTTCTTACCCATTCTGCGTCGCTGAGCTTTGCTTCTTGTATGATTCTCAAAGATGGAATCTCAACTTTAGGAGGAATGACGACTTCTGTACCGTATACCAACATGTAAGGAGTTGCCTCGGTTGATGTGCGAACCGTGGTACGATACCTCAACAGAGCAAATGATAATTTCTCGTGCCATTGCTTGTGCTTTTCTATCATTTTTCTCAATATCTTCTTGATATTCTTGTTGGCAGCCTCAACGGCTCCATTCATCTGAGGTCTATATGCAGTAGAATTCTTGTGCTTGATCTTGAAAGTTTCACACATTTCTTTCATCAAATCACTGTTTAGGTTGGAACCATTGTTGGTGATGATTGACTCTGGAACTCCGAACCGATAGACAATGCGGTCGCAGACAAAGTCGGCCACGACCTTCTTAGTAACTACTTTGTAAGATGCTGCTTCGACCCATTTGGTGAAATAATCAATGGCAACCAAAATAAACTTGTGTCTGTTGGAGGCGGCAGGCTCGATTGGTCCAATAACATCCATGCCCCAAGCGGCGAACGGCTAGGGTGAACTTGTTGCATTAAGCTCACTGGGAGGTACCTTTATCATATCCCCATGTATCTAACATCGATGGCATTTGCGGACATACTGGATGCAGTCTGTTTCCATGGTCATCCAGAAATAACCAGCCCGAAGTATCTTCTTTGCTAGAACAAAACCGTTCATATAAGGACCGCATGTACCAGCATGTATTTCCTCCAACACCTTCGTTGCTTCCTTTGCCTCGACACATCTTTGCAAACCCATATCGGGAGTCCTCCTGTACATGATTCCCCCGCCATGAAAGAAATTGTTTGATAACCTTCGAAGAGTGCGCTTCTGAGTAGCGTTTGCAAGCTCTGGGTACTCTCCCTCTGCCAAGTACTCCTTGATATCATGAAACAAAGGTTTTCCGTCTGCTTCCTCTTCAACATGGGCGCAGTAAGCCGGCTGATTGTGGATCCCCACCGGGATAGGATCAATGAAGTTCTTGTCTGGATGCTGGATCATAGATGACAAGGTGGCCAGTGCGTCAGCGAACTCATTCTGGATTCTGGGGACGTGCCGGAATTCAATCTTTGTGAACCTCTTTCTCAATTCCTGCACACGATGTAGGTATGGCAGTATTTTGGAATTCTTGGTCGCCCATTCTCCTTGGACTTGGTGTATCAATAAGTCTGAGTCACCAATTGCTAATAATTCCTGAACATTCATGTCGATGGCCAAATTGAGCCCAATGATGCAGGCCTCATATTCAGCCATGTTGTTGGTGCAGGGGAATCTGAGTTTGGCGGATACCGGGTAGTGCTGACCAGTTTCTGAAATCAAGATTGCTCCAATACCCACGCCTTTGAAGTTTTCCGTCCCATCAAAGAACATCCTCCATCCATCGTAGGATTCTGCAATATCCTCTCCTACGAATGGCACTTCTTCATCAGGGAAATACGTTTTCAATGGTTCGTATTCTCCGCCTATAGGATTTTCAGCAAGATGATCGGCTAATGCTTGTCCCTTGACCGCCTTTTGAGTTACATAAATGATGTTGAACTTGCTTAACAGGATCTGCCATTTAGCTAGCCTGCCAGTGGGCATGGGCTTCTAAAAGATGTACTTGAGAGGATCCATCCTTGATATGAGGTACGTTGTGTAGGCGCAAAAATAATGCCTTAGCTTCTGTGCGACCCAAGTCAAAGCACAACAGGTGCGCTCTAATAGAGAATACCGGGCCTCATACGGAGTAAACTTCTTGCTGAGGTAGTAAATTGTTTGCTCTTTCCTCCCTGTTTCGTCATGTTGCCCGGGAACGCAACCGAAAGCTCCATCTAACACATCAAGGTAGAGTAATAGAGGTCTACCCGGCTCTGGGGGTACCAAGACTGGTGGTGTTGAGAGGTACTCTTTGATTATGTCGAAGCCTTTTGGCAATCCTCAGTCCATTTGGTGGCCGCATCCTTTCGTAGCATCTTGAAAATCGGTTTGCAAATGAAAGTGGACTGGGCTATGAACCGGCTGATATAATTGAGCCTTCCCCGAAAGCTCATAACATCCTTCTTGTTCCTGGGTGGCGACAATTCTTGGATGGCTTTGACCTTTGATGGATCTAGCTCTATTCCTCGACGACTGACAATGAACCCTAGCAGCTTGCCAGCAGGAACCCCGAACGCACACTTTGCGGGGTTAAGTTCCATGTGATCAGCAACTTTCTTTGATTTGATGATGACGTCGTCCACGTATACCTCGATCTCCTTGTGAATCATATCATGGAATATAGTAGTCATAGCCCCCATGTAAGTGGCCCCTGCATTCTTCAGACCGAATGGAATCATTTTGTAACAATACACTCCCCACGGCGTAATGAATGTCGATTTCTCAGCATCTTTCTCGTCCATTCAAATGTGATGGTAACCAGCAAAAAAATCTACAAAGCACTGCAGTTCGTGCTTGACACAGTTGTCAATTAGGATGTGTATGTTTAGCAAGGGTAAGTCGTCTTTCGGACTGCCCCGATTAAGATCCCGGTAGTCGACGCAGACTCTGACCTTCCCATCTTTCTTTGGTACAGGCAAAATGTTAGTTAACCATGTAGGATATTCGACCACTCGGAGAACCCCGACGTTGATCTGTTTGGTGACCTCTTCTTTGATTTTCAAGCTCATGTCTGGCTTAAACTTTCTGAGCTTTTGCTTCACTGGTAGGCATGTTGGATTGGTTGGCAGCTTGTGGGCCACAATAGATGTACTGAGAACAGTCATGTCATCATATGACCAGGCGAATATGTCCTCATATTCCCTTAAGAATTTTGTATATTCCTCCTTTTCTGACGGCGACAGATGAACGCTGATGCGTGTTTCTTTGACGATCTCTGCGTTTCCCAGGTTGACAAACTCAGTCTCGTCTAAGTTAGACTTAGGTCTATTTTCAAAGTTCTCGACCTCTTTAATAATATCCTCAGGTATATCATCCTCGTCTGATTCAGGATCCGTTTGTTGTGTTGCCTCGTTGCAGGTCACAGTTGTCGGTTCATCAACATAAGTAATAGTAATGCTGTGCAAAATAAAGTAATGGAGAGGAAAACAGTAGCAAGTAACTATAAGATTTATAAAGAAACTAGAAATGCTTTGATAAATTGAATAATTGTTTGAACATAGGAGCTCTTTCTTGCAGAAATTAAAAATGCGAAAAGGAAGAAACTTCTTTAAATAAATAAACTGTAAATAATGCTTGTTTTGTTAGCCTTGCTACCCCGAGGATCGACGGGCTTTGGTTGTCCTGACAGACCAATTGTTGAGATATGATCCCTTGCTCACGCCTTGTATGGAAGGGACTTCCCCCCCCCCCCCCCTTCAAGAATGACACAGCAGTCCATGTCCTCATCATCCAGAAATAGATCCCTTATTGCCGTTAGTGTCTCTTCTTCGTATGTACCATATGTGATGTCAGCTAGCTGGAAAGTTTGCTCTATGTGGGGTATTGGCTGCTCTAATGGGTAATAGGGGACGCTCCATGGTGGCGACCAGTCCTTGAACTCCTTCCAAGTGTACTCGTACCCTAGACCGAAAGTGGT
>ML294014.1:0-14501 GCA_005239495.1 Nicotiana undulata | reverse complement strand
TATGCGATCGCATTTCTTCACCCGCGATCGCAGTGAACAAAATCACTGTGCAGAAAAACCAGAAAACCAGCAATTGTTCTAAGTCCAAATGAGTCCGTTAATCACCCGAAATCAATCCCGAGCCCCTCGGGACCCCAACCAAACTTACCAACATATCCCATAACATCATTCAAACTTATTTGCACTCTAAAAACATCAAACTAACATCAAAACACCAAAATTACATCGGATTCAAGACTAAGAACTTTGAAATTTCTAGAATTCACCAATGATGTCGAAACTATCCAAATCAACTCCGTTTGATCTGAAATTTTGCAGACATGTCCAAAATGACATTACGAACTTGTTCACTGTTGAAATTCCATTCCGACCCCTATAGCTTATTTTCCACTGCCGTCCGGAATCGCCAAAAACCAACTTTCGCCAATTCAAGCCTAATTCTACACCGGACATCACAAAATTATTCTGAACACACTCCTAAGTCCCAAATCACCTAACGAAACTATCTGAGTCATAAAATCCTAATTCCGAGGTCGTTTACCAATAAGTCAACTCTTAGTTGGCTTTTTCCTATTTTAAGGCTATTTTTAAGGACTAAGTTCCTGAGTTCTTATTTAATCATTCCGATTTAAAGCCTATCAACTCTAACACATTAAGAAAAGAATAGCCAATCTATAATGAGTCAATAACAACAGTTAAAAATGCAGGTTTCGCGTAACAACAGACCGGGTCGTTACAATTAGGCTCCTCCACTACATCATCTGAAATCTACTCCTCCACCTCCTTTGTAGCCATCAATTCTGGATGTAATCTCCAACATTCCATCATGTCATGCACTTGAATCTTGCATTCCTTACAATATTTAGGTAAATAATCAGACCTAATATTTACCCATTTAGTTCTCACCTATCCTGAAGTTTCATTCTCTATATCCATTATCACCTTCTTTGGAAGATCAGCCAATAGATCAACAAGGACCTTCACTCGAGCACCGCTTGGTTTTGTCTTATTTAGTGTTGCCATATCAAGATGGATTGGTTTACCAACTGCTGAAGCAATGGAAAAAAGTCATTCTTTGACAAAGAATGTCGGGAAGAAGTTAGGAAAAGATATCCAATCCATAACCTTAGATGCCTCCTCACCAGTTTTAAACTTTGAGTCATACAATAGTGTTCTTAACTGAAATTCTTTGCCAAACTTGTCCTTGACATAATACACATTTTTCGACGTAAATTCAATAAAATCTGGCCATAATGTCAATCTTACCAAGAGATGCCTATCCCTAAGAAATCCAATGTTGCACTCACCCTTGATTCCGCATTGCATTGGGATGATTTTACGTAACTCTTGCAAGTCTGGCCATCCATAAGAAAATTTGCGCACAACAGCATACTTCAAGCCTTCTATGATATTCATTCTCTCAACTTCAGATTCTGTAACTTAACCAAAGGTTGTCCTTGAAGAAAGTTGCTCGTCTAAATGATATAGGTTCCACAGTGTGAACACGATCCTGCATGGCAGTATTCGACGTAGGTCTTACTACCTGTGCGTAATCCATGGGTTTTTGGATGTTTTCTGTTGTCGTGGAGGGCTAGGCAGTGTTGGGGGTGGTTGGGGTGGCAGTGCAGCCATAGGAGGTGGCTGGCCACCGGCCGGATTGGCCATGGCAGTGATCGAAAAGCTTCGCAAGTTTGTCTTCTCTCAGTCGCCTATCGCCAGAGCCAAAGAGCCCTAGGGTTTTTTTGGGGATTTGAATGGCCCATTAGTATCTTCTTGATTTCCTAAAGTAATACTTATTCTTGATCAAATTTGAATGATTAAAATGACATTAAAATTGAATCAAAAGTAGAAAAAAATTACAAGATTAATATTCAGTACGATTGTTCATTAATGAGGGAGGAGAAGGCTATGTTAATCTTGAAATCATACTTTCTTTGTTTTTTTTAACGTAATGGCAAGAAATCTAAGTAGTTTATTTTCTTCGTTCCTTCTTACTTTATTTATTTTATTTTTGTATAAAAATGTTTTATGGGGGTTGATTGGATCCATGGGATCTTATCTCTCTCTCGTTGACTAATAGTTGAATTAAATCCATTATCATATATATATATATATATATATATATATGATAATGGATTTAATTCAACTATTAGTCAACGAGAGAGAGATAAGATCCCATGGATCCAATCAACCCCCATAAAACATTTTTATACAAAAATNATATATATATATATATATATATATATATATATATATATATATATATATATTCCTGCATACGACTTCTATTTTTCTAATTCTCTTGTACCAGCTTCTTTATGACGAAAATTTCTTGCAAACATGATGAGCTAGTCGCAGTTGCCATTTTCCAAAAGAAGATAAAGAAAAACGACCATGTAAATAGAAAATATTATTTGATTCAGTATTTGTAAACAAAATCCACACATCTCAGTTTGTGACTTGTGCGTCTTTTTGCGTTAAATTATTTGGTTTAGTGCAAACATAATGAATGAGTAAATTTACATCGAGCTACTACGCCAACGAGTTATAAAAATTATACGAAGATCAGAAAGTTCAATTATATTAGTCCGACTCCGACAGGCAATTTGTTTACAAAATCCCTATATTATTCAAAGTGTTAAAGAATTTTTATGGAGAAAAGAATATTCTCTTTATTATCATAACCAATGATATAAAAGTACATTATTGAAATAAAAAAATAAAAAAATCAATTGCTCCAATTTCATCTCTATCAAATTTTAATATCAAAATATCGGATATAGTCATGATTCAATAGATCAGATACACTGGTGTGCCTTTCCACGAGGGATTCATGATCTTACACATAAAGTCATAAACTCAAGTACATTATTACTTTGGCTTTTAAATTAGATGGTCTAAATTTAGTCTAACTTTGTCTTGGGCAATAGCACGTACGGTGCATTGAGAACCAAATGGATGGACGTCGTAAGATCAACGTTTCGAAACAGTGGCTACAGCTACTGAGTCCGAATTTAGAATTTATGGGTTCGGAATTCTAATCCTTTTAAATTATTGAATTTTAATTGAATAATTTGTATATAATTAATGAATTTCTTAAAACAAATAAAAGATTTGGATTAAAGCTATTGGGTTCGGTCGAACCTGCAACAGAAAAGCTAGCTCCACCCCTGGCAACATACACAAGATTTCTCGTAAATGGAGTCAATATTTAAATAAACGAGCAAATAAATAAATTATTCCAACGACAAATGGTGCCATTTTTTAATATTTATAGTCAACATTTCATTTTACTTATTATTTATATATACATATTTAACAAATTCGACGAAATGGTATGACGTGACTCCGTTCGAAACAAGGTGCATGTATCCGCCCCTGTTCGGAAAAATATGTATGAACATTCTTCTAAGTATGTCCACACACATACTTTTGTTGCTCCATATTTTCACTTTTTGTTAATCATGTGTCTCTATATCTAACATAGAAAAAGAACACGTTATACTTAGTTCAACCACAAGAATTCTGCTAGGAAATAAGTGAACCCTACTTACTCCCTAACTTACCCTAAACACACACAAGAAAAAACCAAACATAGAACCCCACAATTCGTGGAGAATAATAAAGAAGTGTCCAAATTTGAAAGTCTTAGACGTGTATAACAATGCACCACCCATTGGCCATTCTCCTCCCCCAAACAAGTCCTCTTTATTAAATTATATTGTATATATATTCAAGACTTCTAACAATATCATGCAGCACCAACGAGTTGTAATTGTATAGCGATATCTGAAAACATATCTTGATTACGCTCGTGAGGTTAGAAAGGCTGTGACTGAGTCTTTGGTTGATTAGTTCGCCCAAAAACATGTCGACCTGTGACTCCACAATGAAAAAAGGTGATGAACTTTCGAGTTTGAAAATAGCTGAATATCAAGATTCAATCAAGAATTTTGGATCTTTGACAATGGTGGATGAAGGAGATAAAACAGGCGATTTTTCAGCCGAGACGGAGAAATTGGCAAGAGGGCAATTAGAAGAAGGTCCATTGTTATCAGGACGTGAGAAGTTGAAGAGGCATTGGACGAAAGTTGGAGGTAGAGTGTTTGTGCCAGAAAAATGGGGACATGATGGTAATTTGATGGAATGGATGGATTATTCTTCATTTGATACACTACTAGCTCCAAAAGGATTAAATTCAGCTCGTGAAGCCTTGATATCTCAAGGAAAAAGAGCACGTTCAAGTTTAAGTTCAAGTTCAAGTTCAAGCTCAAGTTCAAGTTCAAGAATACTAGGAATCAGAAGTAGGTAGCGAGAAAAAAAGTAACAATTAGGCTATTTCTAGAATAAGCACTAAGGTACTTTTAGATCTTAGTTTGAAAATTCCTTTTCACTGGTGAAGTTTTTTTTACTTTTGGCGAATTTGTTACATCAGGCCTTACTTTGGGATAAAACAGGCCAATATGATTAAGGATTTTGCAAATTGCAATAAAAGACTAGAATTTAATCATTATATGTTCTCCACAGAAAATCATATCCATGGGATGATTGAGATTTCTCTATTTTTAACGAAATATCTCGATCCCCGAATATTGGAATGAAAAAATTCTTGAGAGAGAGCATTTTTTCCTTAACAAGTTTAACCGGTGCAAATTTAAACTAATTGGCCAGTACGATATTTGGAGACCATATGCCTATAACAAGTTCTTTTTTAGAATGAATGCAGAGTTAGTTGCCTTTAATTCGTTAAACTACAAGTACTGTCAAATTTGGCCCAAGCCAAATGACCCGCTCAACCCACCCAAGATTGAGTTAGTTATTGACTCGCTCTTGTATTGAACTCAATTTATCTTGTACAACTCATTTAAAGTTAGGTTGATTTTTAGCCCAAATTGATTCATGAGTAACTTTGTCAAAATATCTTTAAAATAGTTTTTTTCTGTTTGATATATTATATATGACCATAACAAAAGGAAAAAAATCTTATTTAGCAATTATATAATTCATAAGAAAACAACATATATTAATTAAAGCTTGGTAAGAGTTAAGTGAATTGGGACATGACCCAAATTTTAGCTCATCTTGACCCACCTCATCTCAGCTCCAGTAATTTTTGGACGGGTCAACGACTCGCTCATTTATTGACTCAGCCCATTTTTGTCTGTCCGAAATCGGCTCACCCGCCCATTTGACACCTCTACCATAAACTATACATTTGTGCCATTGTACAGTCATTCCAAACGTATGCCGGAGAAACTAACTTGTTTGAACTAGGGGTGTTCATAAAAACCCGAAAAACCGAACCAAACCGACCAAAAAAACCGATACTTTTTAGGTTTGGTTTGGTTTTGGTTTTGAATTTTAAAAATCGATCAAATTTGGTTTGGTTTTGGTTTTAATCAAAAAAAACCGAAAAAAAACTGAATCAAACCGACTATAAAAGTAGCTATTTAAATTTATTATTACACCTATATATATGTATATTTTATAAAAACTTCCTAAAATTTTATGGTACATATTAGTCATTTATATTTTTAATCTAGTTCTTTGTTATTATAATAATCTAATTATTTGCCTTTACATTCTAGTTTGATTGGTAGTTTTCTTTTTCTAAGTACAAGAATTTATTTCGTGTTAAAAATAATCGATTTTTAATTGAGTACTTTAATTATTCATCACCATTTGATACAATTATCATCAATATATCTTGCTAAATGATAGATTTCTCGAAGGCAATTGATTTGATAGTGTTACATTGAAAATGTAATCGCCGGAATATGCGTTTGGTATTGTCTGTCTCATATTTAAGAAAAAAACTGATGAATAACCGGAAAAACCGACAAAAATCGAATCAAACTGAATCGCTAAAAACCGACTTAATTGGTTTGGTTTGGTTCCCATATTTGAAAAACCGACTTACTTGATTTGATTTCTTTTTTAAAAAAAAACCGACTCAAACCGAACCATGAACACCCCTAGTTGGAACCAATTACATCTTTGGTAGGATCAAAGGAATCTAGAGGTGAAAGATGTCCGATACAAAACAACTATGTAGAAAAACTTAAACGGATTTGAGGTGTGGCGCTTTAGATAATTATGCAACTTAGGGATAGAAAAATTGGAGGAATTAAAAATGCAAATCTTCATTTCTCAATATATTGATGCCATTTGCACAGAACATCATGTAGACTTTTACAAAATTTCAGGTAACTTTGTTTACCAAGATCTAAACAGATGAGAAAAATCATCTAAGTGTTTGTGTCTCGGTTGAACTTGAGACGCCGTAATTCTCAAATCACGTCATTGACCACTAGGTCACATCGTCGAGTGATTGAGATAGTCCGCTGCCTGTTTCTTGTTCTGGCGCCCTATCTCTTCTTTGTCCCTCTGCAGCTTTCCATGATTTTGTATCACCAATTAAGAAAATTGGTTGAGATTGGCATCTTTTAAAGTGAGTCTGTCTCAAGCTAAAATGTTAAAAAAACCAAAGTTTGTAGAAGAGCAAAGGAAGAGAATCCAAACTGATGAGAGAAAGAGAGAGAGAGAGAAGTGCCGAAAGGATTTTGAAAAGGGTCTAACATTATGGCAGAAGAACCATTGAAGACTGGTTCTACCTGTTTGTTTTCTGAAACTGCAACTACACAACAATGTGCTTGTAATTTCACAAATTATACTTTCCATTACAATTTATATGACACTTAAATTATTATGAAGAATTAATCCAAATAGACACCCACCAAATATAATTTATGTATTATATATATGTATAATTGTGTATAGCCAATGTACAAGGCTTATGGCCGACTACTTGTGTAAAGATCCCAATTATTATAGATACTCCAACATGCTTGAGATAATTCTCTTTACCCAATATAACTTTTACGGCTTTCAAGAATTCAAATTCATTAAACTATACAAACTTATAACTACTACTATGTGATGTATCAAATTAACTTTTCAACCATTACTTTAACATCATCATTTTATACCCCAAGTTAACATCTCAAAATTCGTCAACATACTCTCATATAAAATGCAAGAAAGAACTTTTACAATAACAATTATTTCCTATCACCCCATAGTGTCACACATAAGCCCTTATAACAGAAATTTTAAATACCATATTTCATTCAACGAATTTCCTCCAAAACTACAGAAAATATTTTTTTTAAAAGGCCGCAGCATGGCCGAGTAGCAAAACAATTATTAAAAGATCGATTCTGTCTGAATCAAATAAGCTCCATGACTGAAAATTTATTCAGCAGGCCGCTGTCCCAAAACTGAAATATCCTCATAACGCTTCTGCATTCCATAATACGAACAAGTTAGAAAGGGATGAAATCCCAGTAACACGGAATTAAAATGGGACCTTCTAGAACAGCAGGAGCAAGAGGGAAATTAAGCATGGGAACAGACCAAAAGATTAGAGATAGTTACTACTCAGAGCGAAATATGAAAACGGAACCAGAAATATCAAGACTGTCACAGTGAGACATGGCAACTACTTAGATACGAAGATGGCTTATCTAAGAGACTTACTTTAAGAATTGGTTTACTATCATCATGCTTTCTCAGAGCTAAAGATCGTTTAACTTTTCTGAAGGCCATGTTGATTTGATATTTTAACTTTAGGTCAAAATTCCATTCATTGGTCTTCCACTATATCGAGAAAAGTTGTTTATTAGAGACCTAATGCAATTACTGACTGATTACACTGAAGCAAATAGGAACAGACATTCAGCATCCAACGACTTCACAAGCAACTTCTTGCATTCTTGGAAAAGTTAGCAAGGCTTTCCTGTTTCTTCATACTAGTCTGCTTATTGCTAATACTTCTGTACATCATTTATCATTTCTGCCACAAGGAACAAAATCTGAAACTCATAGCTCTTCAAGACTTCTCATTAGCTTTGACAACTAGCCATGAAGTCAGATACCAACTCTTCAAGTCCCTAATTACCACAAGCCACTACCAAATTCTTATTTTGTCAAAGATCCCTGATGATGCAAAATGTGTCCTAAAACTGATGTCATTTTTACGATGGAGAAATTTGGAGTAGAGAAAAGGAAAAAGAAGAAAGAAACTGTAAACAAACTACTGGAATATAGAGAGACACCAAGGTGATGGCCTCAGCGGTGGAAGTTGGAATGTCAAACTTAGAAACAAGGTTCAAATTCCAACAGAGGACACTGGTGAACTTTTCACATCTGACATAACATTAAAGGCAAAGTAACAGGTACTTTTACTGGTAGGAGATAGCAAGATCAAAGTGAAAGAGTAGAGATGCGTGCAAGCTTGTCCAGACACCGCTCTTATGCACAAAAAGAAGAAAAAGAAGAAATAAGTAACCCGGAATATAGGAAAAGGGGAGAAATCAAAAAAAGGTAAAAGAGAAGAGAAAGAAACTTGTAAGCTAATGAATAATAAAAGAAACAAATGAAGAAGAAGAACCAAAGGAGTGTGTGAATATCTATCCATCTATCTATCAATCTCTCCCACTATAATATAGACACGCACACACACACACAGAGAGAGGGGAGGGAAAAGAAAGAAGGTAGCGACTGGAGTAATAGATTAAAATTTAAAAGGGCAAAATCAGAAATGAAATGGAAAAATAGAAATACTAAAGATGGGGGAGATGTTTAAATAAGTATGAGACAGTAGAAGACGAGTAGGAGCTAAACATTGGAAGAACAAGGAGAACGGAAAAAGTAGATACTGGCGAAATAATTGATTTTCGATAAAAAGAGAATAATTTTGACGAAGATAACAGGAGAATAACAGAATCAGGTTTGAAGGATAGAGAAGAACAGAAGGGGAGAGGGGAAGGAGGAGGAGAATATTTTAACAAGAAGAATAACAGGTGCCAAGTATGTAGTTAGTAATAGATGGTTCTCAGTGGAGGTTATGCATTCTTACGAGTACAGATAGGGATCACAAAGGAAAGAAGCTGATTTTCCGTATACGCGGTTGGTAATGCAAGCTCATCTGTTTTTGGAAAGACATGCAGCGTAAAGGAAAAACTTTAGAGGAGGCATTTTCAGAGGTGTGTCATGTTGTGGTGAATGACTGGAAAAATAAGGTGGTTGACTATTTGGAGAGAGGTAGCCAGTGGATGGATCACTTATTCACTTGGAATATAAATTTTCGGAAGGACCATCTAGGATCAGAAATTTGAGGAGGTCAAAACATTCTCACCCAACTAATAAAATTGACCAATAGAGTATGAGGAGGGACAGGATGATATGAACAGGGAGGGCAACGAAGTCTTCTACAGTAAAATCTTACTACAAAAAGTTATCTAAAGGTGTGATAAGAGAATGGTGTAGAATGTATGGGACATCAAAGCACTATAGTAGCTACTCCATCCGTCGCATTTTATTATGAACTACTACTATATGGGGAATCAATAGTTTTTTCTTTGACTACAATTTTTTCAAACACTTCTTTTACAAATTTTAAAATTATATAACTGTTTGTGATCTAATGTAGTTTCTTAACTATGTAAAGCAGGCTTCAAAAGAGTAAAAACATCAACGGCCGAATTAACACTGAAAATTAGAAGGTTTGACCCTTAAGGATGCCATTATAATGCCAGATAATTACGAAGATGGATCATGGTAAGTTGGTGTCATTTATGAAAAGAGCAGGGAGATAATAACATGTTTTGAAAATTTTGGAGCCGTGCATTATTACTTTTCAACATGGCACGAGGATGTTGAAGAGGGTGATCGAGGCAATCCCATGATATGAGGGATGTTGAACAGGGTAACTAAGGCAATGAAGAGTTCGAACATACGAATATCAGCAAAGGGAGAAACATAGTGTGGACAACACTACCACTGTGCCCTTTGGCAAATTGGAATGAAAGAAATAGAAGAGCATTGCAGAAAGCAAGAACAATATAACAAGTATAGAGAATCTTTTTGTTTCATTTGAACTTTCGGTGTAAAGAGATTATACCAATATGCATGAATAGTTAAGCTAACTTAGCCGTGGACCATGGTGGGGCTATGCATTCACTTTGTATGTACATTTTTGACACATTTGGGTGTAAAATAAATGGAGCTTTGAGTTATCCAAAAAAAAAGGAGTTAATAAAATACCCCTTCTACTCGGGAGAGGCACACTAAAATAGACAAGAAATAACAAAGGGACAAATTGGTTTTAGGTTAGAATGTCAAAGACCACAATGAATACTTCAAACCCGATAAAGTTGACAAAGTAAATTCCATCAAGGGCAGATCCAAAGTGTCACTTACGGGTTCATGGGAACCCAGTAGCTTTTGCATATATACACACACATTAAAAAAATCACTACATATTTATAAATATTTGACTGTGAACCCAATTATTATTATTATACATGAACTTGAGGTCGTTATAGGAACCCATAAGCTTCAAATTATGGATCCGCCTCCGAATTCCATGCATAAATGACATCTTATCTATTGATAACTCGTAAATACTTGTTAACCAATGTGCTAAACCTATGTTGTATCACCTCGTTTTGACAAGTTAAGCAATTACATAAATTGTTGACCCTTTCTCTATAACAAATTTAACTTACATGTTTTATCATTAATCTTTAAGACATTATACCAGGATTCGTGAGTTGAGAGATTAAAATCATAAGGGCAGGTTCTGCACCCTAGATGTTAAGTATTTATAATGACCAAACATATGTAGGGTCAAAAAGTCAAAGCTGGTGCTAGCTAAAAATCATCTCCAGATTCCTCATATAAGCGTATGTCAAGAGACTGATAATGAACCGGCTTTATTTTGGGTTGTGATTTAATAGTGATCATGAGTCACTTTGTGAGAACTAAGTTAACTTAAAGCTAATTTTAAAAATAGGCTACTAATGATCTTTTTTGAAAATTTGTGAACTCTCAATAGTCAAACAGCAGGTCAGTACATGTTTGACCCTCGTGAGCCCAACGAACAGAACAGCTAAAATACCCCTTTCTGAGCAACTATTGGAATTATGCAAGCCCTGTTAACACCTGATAAATTTTAAAAGTAAGATTGCTCATAGAACAAAAAAATAAATAAATAAATAAAAGTGCATTAGAAACTTTATAACAACTTTAAAAGAAGGGCTGAAAGGCCTCACGTGCATTTGAAAGTTTCGTTAGTTCAATTGGCACTCTACATCAATTAACCAAATAAAAATTGCTAACTGAACAAGGACAAGATAAAGACATGTTGCGTCTGATCACATCCAACTAAGACTGGAATTGCCTTTTCTTTTCAGGATACTAATAGACAAAGTAACATCGTAAAACAAGAAAGCTGGCATATATTTAGGCGCTTTTAGGATATTCATTGACGGCACAATATCAGTGACATTCATGCATACAACCAAGTCAAAAAAAATGCTCAACAGAGAATATGAGAGAACATTTGTTGATGCATGCCCCAGTTACGGAAGCCTAAATCAAGCAACCGCCCTAATTGAATCTTTCAAAAATGTGACCCGAAAAATAGTCTACTTATCTTGTTTCTATGTGAGACAAGTATCCTTGTATAACGATGGTGCCTGGCCAACTTGCATGCACCACAACTATTCCTCCGGGTTCCTGCTACCTCCCACCAACAAAGGTATCGGATAACTCTTCCCACAAAGCTTAAGCAAATTGGAAGGAATACCCCACATTTTCATCTTCGCTAAGATTTAGACTCTAGTCTCTCATGGTTTTCATTCCACCACATTGACCCGATAGGCCAAACCCTTAATTTGACACACATTTCTTCCGATAAGGTTAGAGATCAAGTAATGGTTATAGTGTGTGTGTGCGCGCGTGAGTATAGATATGATTCGACACTGAAAACCAGAAGCATCATTTAGTGACTAAGGTATATAGTGTGGTAGATTAAAAATTCTTAATTGGTCTTGTGAAGAGGGTAATCATTTCTATCACATGGGATAGAGGGAATACAAGCTTCTAACTGCTCAAACACGTGAGCCACCTAACAATCACCTCAAATGAGGTGAAAGCACCTAATGCAAACGGCAAAAGTTGTACCAGACACCTACGGTAGAACCACCTTTCACTGTTGAGAAGGGAACTAATCCATTTATAGCACTTAACCAATACATCATTTAAACTTGAGACATAATCACAACTCACCCAAAAGAACTCAAGATTGTTCTTTGAGATTCTTAATCAATTTATAGAATCGCATGATGGTATATTTTAAGGGGTCAACTGGTATGATGGATAAGCAAAAATAATCTTGGGAAAAAAATTTAGTACCGCTTTGTCCTTTTGGTTACTATCGTGGGATAAGTTATCCCAGAATTAAAAATAGTACCGGAATAACTTATACATGCCAGAAGGTGAAATAGTAATCCCAGAATAAATTATCCCGAGATAAAGCAGTAAAATTGACAATCCTAGGATTAATATAACATACCAAACAATCAATGAGAAATAATACCAGGATAACTCGTCCTGGTATAACTAATCCCAGTATAACTAATCACAGTATACCTAATTTCAGCATAACTTGTCTTCAAACTAAACGACCCTAAGGCTATTAGCATATGGCTTTAAGAAAATTCATTCATTACTACCATCTTCCTTTGTTTCACAAAATCTAGTCTATGGAAAAGATGCATCATAAAAAGAACAAAGTACGGTGAGGCACAACAACTTCTAAGTAATCAAGAAACAGCCTATCCATATAATTAGAAAATGGTCATGCCCTACACATAATATGCAAGATTAGCTGCAACCTATTAAGACACCATTCTCAAATGAAATGAGATGGCCCCTACCACAATACCACAGTAAAAATACATAAAAAATTAAACACAATATAATTCAATAAACAAGATAGGCAGAAGCATGTCAAAAAAGACAATAAAAAAAGGAAATCGTTCATACCCCAACATTGTTCATCTCCCAGAGCTTATGAACCCCATAATCCACCGCCTGCAACCAACAAGATAGAGATTAAGAAACACATCAAACTGAGCCACACCCATCTGGGTTATTAAATCCGTTAAACTGATCCAAATTTTTCAGATCCGATTGAAATAAACCGAAATCTACACAAAAATGTAAGAACACACAAGAAAAAAGACAGACCCGTTCGCCGAGTAAAGCGCCGGCGATGACAAAGGTAACGTAGACAGAGTTACGGCGCATAATAAGTCTGTAAAATCCTTCCATAACGCCACCACCGCTTCTTCTAGCTGATGTCCCCTCCATTTTCCTAATAGTAAATCTCTTTCTGGGGTTTGCTTAGATCTGCTACTTTTCTAAGAATTGTGGAGAAATGGGATAATAGCTATGGACTTTGTTCTGAAAACAACGCTTTTTTACCCCCTGTATATTAACCTAACTCGACCCGGTCGGTTTGGGGTTTCATTCGACCCGGGCGGGTTGTAGCTGTGTTTACTTTAGACCGATTTAGTTTTGGACCGCTGTTTTTCTTTTAAGAAAAGTGTCATTGTTATAAAATAACGATGGTAAAGTAAATAAACTAAAGACAAGTTTAGAGAGAAATTGATATATTATTGAACTTTTAAACTGATGTACATAATGAACTAAAAACTTTTCTATTTATAGAAGAAAGGAAGCAGTATTTATAGGCCAATATACATGTATAAATCACAGGAAAATACGTAGCATTTATCATGCGCAACATATATGCCGAGGTTCGAACGGCGCGGACCAACAATAATAAATTGTGCACTGCCGAAGGGTCGATCGGCCCGAACCATAGATGCATCTATTTTTCCCCGCTCGCGAATCTATCATGCGACGCGGTCAACATAATAAATACGGCTAGCCTGCTCGCGAATCATACCTGCGACTCAGGTGCTCATAGGTACACGTATTCACATAAAGGAATCCACATTTTTGTTCAAGAAGACATTTTCCCATAGAAGTAATAAAATTCTCCTTAATTAAACATGACGATAATATTTAGAATATATTTCTGGAAATTCGTTTGTCAAATCTTAACAGTATTCAATAAGTAATCTTACCAAGAACACCCTGATCCACGGGGGAAATCAATCCTATTTCCAAATAATTAAGAAGATACGCTCTAACCCTTTTAGGAAAAGAGATTACCAATCTATTAGTATTATCAGTTTAATATCATGACAGGATCGCATATACGACACGTAAAGCATGCTAGTGGGTCCTAGGCTATCCGGACATGGCATAACAGTAGCTACGCACGGACTCCCGTCACCTCATGCGTACGTAGCCCCCGCAAATAATAGCATTTATTCATTTAGTTCACCTATGGGTACAATTCCCCCTCACAAAGTTAGAAAGGAGACTTACCTCGCTCCAAAATTCCATAAACGAACTCCAAGCCTTCCCGACGACTCTGATCGATGCGCAACGCTCCAAAACTACCCAAATGATGATAAACCAATGAGAATATACTCAATTGTTTGCTAAAAATTCGAATTATATAATTTTCCAACTCCGCTTAGTGAAATGACCAAAATGCCCTCGGGCCCACGTGCCCG
>MDKH01153143.1:0-12570 GCA_005239495.1 Nicotiana undulata | reverse complement strand
CCCCCCCAGCTCTCCTAACCTTGTGCGATCACAGACCTCCTTTTGCGATCGCACAATGTAACTAATTCCTCCCTACGCAATGCTATGCGATCGCATAGTATAAAACCTCAGACACCAGATAACAACTTAAAACATCAGAGTTTTCAATGTTTTAGCACTCCGACACCTTCCGGAAACTCACTCGAGCCCTCGGGGCTCAAAACTAAATACACTCACAACCTCATAAACATCCTACAGACTTATTCGAGTAATTAAACCACCAAAATAACATCATAAACATCGAATTAAACCTCAAAATCTATAGAAATTCTCAAACTTCATTAACTTTCAAATTTTCAATTTCTTAGTCCGAATTACCTCAAACTGAGTCTGTTTCTTACCAAATTTCACAAATAACTCACATAAGACATATTTATCATGTTCTGGGCTCTAGAACCATAATACGGGCTCGGTAACATAGGTTTCACATCAAAGTTCATTTTCAAAATCCTTCATATTTTTCAGAAAATAATTTTCTTTAATAATTCATTTCTCGGACTAAGGACCTTGTAATCTGATTCCGGGCATACGCCCAAGTCCCATATTTTCCTACGGACCCTCCGGGACTGTCAAATCTCGGGTCTGAGTCCGTTTACAAAAAATGTTGACCAAAGTCAACTTTATTCAAATAATTATCAAAAATTCCACATTTAATCAATTTTTTTCCACATAAAGGCTTCCCGTCTACGCGCCCAGGCTGCACACGCACATTGAGGTGAGATAAACGGAGGATTTTAGGGCCTCGGAACACAGATTTAGTTACAATTACACGGGATGACCTTTTGGGTCATCATAATCTCCACCTCTAAAACAAACATTCGTCCTCAAACGGACATAGAAAGGTACCTGAATCGGGGAAAAGATGGGGATATCGGCTCCGCATATCGGGCTCGGACTCCCAGATAGCTGCCTCAACAGGCTAACCTCTCCACTGAACACGAACCGAAGGATAACTCTTCGATCTTAACTAACGAACCTACCGAGCTAAAATGGCTACCGGCTCGTCCTCATAAGACAAATCCTTGTCCAACTGGACGCTGCGGAAGTCAAGTACATGAGATTTGTCCGCTATATACCTCTGAAGCATAGATACATGAAACACCAAGGGCACGGCTGATAAACTCGGCGGCAAGGCAAGTCTGTAGGCTACCTCTCCTACCTTGTCCAAAATCTCAAATGGACTAATGTACCTAAGGCTCAACTTTCCCTTCTTCCCGAACCTCATCACGCCCTTCATGGGCGTCACCCGAAGAAATACCCGATCTTCTATCATGAATGCTAAATCTCGAACTCTGTGATCCGCATAACTCTTCTTCCTGGACTGGGTTGTATGAAGTCTATCCTGAATGATCTTCATCTTGTCCAAGTCATCCTGGACTAACTCAGAACCCAACAATCTAGCCTCTCCCGGCTCAAACCATCCGACTGGCGACCGACACCGCCTACCATACAACGCCTCATATGGAGCCATCTGAATGCTCGACTGATAGTTGTTGTTGTAGGCAAACTCAACTAAAGGCAAGAACTTGTCCCATGAACCACCAAACTCAATGACACAAGCCCGCAACATGTCTTCCAATATCTAAATAGTATGCTCGGACTGTCCGTCCGTCTGAGGATGAAATATTGTGCTCAAATCAACCCATGTGCCCAACTCACCCTGAAATACTCTCCAGAAATGGGAGGTAAACTGAGTACCTTGGTCAGATATAATGGACACGAGCACACCATGAAATCGAACAATCTCCCTCATATAGATTTTGGCCAACTTCTCTAAAGAATACGAAACTGATACAGGAATGAAGTGTGCTGACTTGGTCAGCCTATCCACAATGACCCACACCGCATCCAGCATCCTCTGAATCTGTGGGAGTCCAACTAAAAAATCCATGGTAATACTCTCCCACTTCCACTCGGGAAGCTCAATCTGTTGCATCAAGCCCCTGGGTCACTGGTGCTCGTACTTAACCTACTGATTGTTCAAGCACCGAGCTACATAGGCTAAAATATCCTTCTTCATCCTCTACCACCAATAATGCTGCCTCAAGTCTTGGTACATCTTTGCGGCGCCCGGATGAATGGAATACCGGGAACTATGGGCCTCCTGCAATATCAACTCAGGAATACCATCAACATCAGGCACACAAATACGGCCCTGCATCCTCAGAACTCCCTCATCGTCAACTGTGACCTGCTTGGCACCTCCGTGCCGGACCGTATCTCTAAGAACACATAAGTGACGATCATCGTACTGCTTGTCCCGAATACGATCATACAATGAGGAACGAGCCACAGTATGGGCAAAAACACTGCCAGGTTCAGAAACCTCCAATATCATAAATCGGTTGGCCAAGGCCTGAACATCCAATGCAAACAGCCGCTCTCCAAAAGATAAATAGGCAAGACCACCCATACTGGATGACTTCCGGCTCAAGGAATCGACTACCACATTGGCCTTTCCCGGATGATAAAGAATGGTAATGTCATAATCCTTCAATAGCTCTAACCATCTCCTCTGCCTCATGTTCAACTCCTTCTGCTTGAACAAATACTTCAAACTCTTATGATCCATGAAATCCTTACATGGCACCCCATACAGATAATTCCTTCAGATCTTCAACGTATGAACCATAGTTGCTAATTCCAAATCATGAAGTGGATAGTTCTTCTCATGAACCTTCAACTGACGAGAAGCATAGGCTATAACCTTTCCCTCCTACATCAACACTGCACCAAGTCCAACCCGTGAAGCATCACAATACACGGTATATGGCCCTGAACCTATGGGCAAAACTAACACTAGTGTCGTGGTCAAGGCTGTCTTGAGCTTCTGAAAGCTCGCCTCACACTCATCTGACCACCTGAACTAGGCACCCTTCTGGTTCAACCTGGTCATCGGGGCTGCGATAGATGAAAAACCCTCAACAAATCGGTGATAATAACCTTCTAAACTAAAGAAACTCTGAATATATGTAGCTGAAGTGGGCCTAGGCCAATCTCTGACTGCTGAAATCTTCTTGGGATCCACCTGAATACCCTCTGATGACACAACATGGCCCAGAAATGCCACCGAACTCAACCAGAACTCACACTTAGAAAATTTGGCATACAAATGACTATCCATCAGAGTCTGGAGGACAAATCTAAGGTGCTGCTCGTGCTCCTCTCGGCTGCGAGAGTATATCAAAATATCATCAATGAAAACAATAACGAACGATTCCAAATAGGGCATGAACTCTCGGTTCATCAATTCCATAAAAGCAGCGGGGGAATTTGTGAACCCAAAAGACATCACAAAGAACTCATAATGCATATACCGAGTGCAAATGGCTGTATTAGGGACATCAGACGCCCTAATCTTCAGCTTATGGTAACCAGATCTTAAGTCTATCTTGGAGAACACTGTAGCACCCTGAAGCTGGTCAAATAGATCATTAATCCTCTGCAAAGGATACCTTGTTTAACAGCCGGTAATCAATACACATCCTCATCGAGCCATCTTTCTTCTTAACGAACAACACTGGGGCACCCGAAGGAGAAACACTAGGCCTAATGAAGCCTTTATCCAACAAATCATGTAACTGCTCCTTCAATTCCTTCAACTCTGGCAGGGCTATACGATACGACGGAGTAAAAATGGGCTAAGTGCCCGGAGCCAACAAAATACGAAAATAAATATCCCTATCGGGTGGCAAACCTGGTAGGTCAGTAGGGAATACCTCTGAAAACTCAAGAACCATGGGCACAGACTCCATAGGAGGAACCTCGACACTAGAATCACGAACATAGGTCAAATAGGCCAAACACCCCTTCTCGACCATGCGCCGAGCCTTCATATATGAAATAACTCTACCGGAAGAATCACTAGAAGTCCCCCTCTACTCCAAGCGAGGTACTCCTGGCAAGGCCAAAGTAACAGTCTTGGCATGACAGTCCAGAATAGCATGATAGGGAGATAGCCAGTCCATCCCCAAAATAACATCGAAGTCAACCACATCAAGAAGTAAAAGATCTACACGAGTCTCAAGACCACCAATAACCACTAAGCATGAATGGTAGACTCGATCTACCACAATAAAATCACCCACCGGTGTAGACACAAACATAGCAGTACGCAGGGAATCACAGGGCATAATCAGATAAGGGGCAAAATATGAAGACACATAGGAGAATGTAGACCCTGGATCAAATAAAACCGAAGCATCTAGGCTGTAAACAGAAACCGTTCCTGTAATAACTCAATCAAAGGCCTCAGCCTCAGGTCTGGAAGGAATAGCATAGCATCAGAGCAGAGCCCCTCCAACCTGAAAATCTCTGGTTCGACCTACTGCGGGCTGACCTCTACCACTCGTAGCATGTCCTCCACCTCTATGAATCTGACCACCACCCCTAGCTAGCTAAGGAGGTGGGGGTGCACCTGATGCGGGAACTATAGCACAGGAATGCTAATACTGAGGACCACCAAAACCTCAGGGGCAAAACCTGGAAATGTGCCTCGTACCACCACAAGTGAAGTGAGACCTCGGCTGCTGAGAATACTTACCCTGGAATTGTCCTTGACGACCAGAATGACCACCCTGGAAGCTCTAAATCGGTGGGATACCTGAAGTGCCGACTGATAAGGCCTAGGAGGATGCCCTCTACCAAAAGAATCTCTGCCTCCAGATGAGGCGCCACTAAACCGGCCAAAATGACGAGGTCTCTTGTCAGACCCCTGACTACTACCCTGCGATAACACCATCTCAATATGCCTGGCCACATCGGCCGCATCCTGAAAGGAGATATCAGTACATGTCTCCCTCTCCATCTGCAGTCTGATAGGATGAGATAGACCCTCGATAAACCTCCTCACCCTCTCACGATCAGTGGGGAGTATAATGATAGCATGTCGGGCCAGAGTGATGAACCTGGTCTCATACTGTGTAACAGCTATAGATCCCTGCTGGAGACGCTCAAACTATCTCCGAAGATCCTCTCTCTAAGTTACTGGAAGAAACTTCCCCAAGAACAACTCGTAGAAATTGAGCCCAAGTCAAAGGTGTAGACCCAGCTGGTCTGGTCAAGCAATAGTCTCTCCACCAAGTCTTTACGGTACCGGAAAGACAAAAAGTAGCAAAATTGACCCCATTGGTCTCCACAGTGCCCATGTTCCGAAGAACTTCATAACAACTGTCCAAGTAATCCTGGGGATCCTCTAACGGTGCACTAGTAAATGTAGTAGGAAATAACTTGGTGCACCGATATAATCTCCATAGGGCATCTGCTGACATAGCTACTCCCTCAACTACCGGTGCTACAATACCCGGCTGAGCTACTCCGATTGTCTGAGGTTTCAGAGTCAGGAACTTAGGGTCTAGCTACTCTGGTGTGCGAGTAGTAGCAGTCTGGGTCCCTCCCCCAGCCTGAGAGACGGCTGGTGCAGTAGAAAGAAGACCGGCCTAAGCCACGCTCTCCATAAGTCCCACTAAGCGGACAAGAGCATCCTGAAGAACCGGGCTGGCAATAAACCCCTCTGGAACCTGAGCTGGTCCAACTAGAATCGTCTGAGCAGGAACCTCACCGGCAAAGTCTACTTATGGGTCCTCTACTGGGGTTGTTTCTCTGGACTGAGCCTTGCCCCTACCTCGGCCTCCGCCTCGTCCTCGGCCCCTCGTAGGAGCTGCAACATGAGGATCGGGTTGCTGATCGGTAGATGAGGAAGCACGCATTCTCGCCATCTGTGAGAGAATAGAATACAAACTCAATTAGCATTTAGAATTCAAATCGCACGACAGAGAAGAAGAAAAAAAAAGTGAGGTTATTCCTAACTTTGTAGCCTCTAGAGGATAAGCACAGACGTCTCCGTACCGATCCCTCAGACTCTACCAAGTATGTTCGTGAGTTGTGAGACATAAGCAACCTAGTGCTCTGATACCAACTTGTCACGACTCGAAATCCCTCCTATAGGCCGTGATGGCGTCTAACGTTGAACCCGCTATACAAGCCAACGTTTTGATTTAATTGACCTAATAACAACAAAGGTAACAAAAATAACTGGAATAATTATATTAAAAATGCGGAAGTAATAGAAAATTCAAGAACTAAATAGAAATATCGAGATAATTTTCCTTAAGTACAACCCCAGAAACCAGTATCACATCTCACGAATAGTCTAAGAGTTTACTAAATACAATGGTCTGAAATATGTAAATACAACTGTCTTGGAACTACAAGATAAGACAGAAAATAAGGAAAAAGGATAAGAGGTGACGCCAAGGCCTGCGGACGTCTACAGGACTACCTCGGTGTCGCTGTGGACGGAAGGATACTACCTCGCTCAGTGTCCACTGGGTCCGGCTTCGTAATCTGCACAACATAAAGGAGTGCAGGTGTAGCATCAGTACAACCGAGCCCATATACTGAGTAAGTGTCGAGCCTAACCTTGGCGAAGTAGTGACAAGTCTAGGACACGACGAAAAATAACACCTGTGCAGTTCGATAATATAACAAGAAGTACTGACAGGAAATAAACAAGTAATACAACTACGGGGAAGAACATGATGGGGATAAAGGGGCCACAACTTCTAAAACAACAAAACAAGATAATAATTGAAATGTAGAAATTACAGCAAGAATTCAACATCTCGGAACAAGTAAATAATTAGAAAAAGGCACGGCACGTCCCCTCGTGCATAACCTCACAATCACTCAACACGGAATGTCCCCTCGTGCATAAATAAGTAAATCACTCGGCACTGAATGTCCCCTCGTGCATAACCTCACAATCACTCGGCACGGAATGTCCCCTCGTGCATAAATAAAAATCGCCCCGCACGAAATGTCCCCTCGTGTAAAACCTCACAATCACTCGGCACAGAATGTCTCCTCGTGCATAACATAAATAAAAGCAACAATTAGACAGGAAAATACAACAATAGGAAACCTCAAATACACAGAAATGTTCAACAAAGATTTTATCGTCCCGGCAAGGGACTCAGCTATAACCGATCTCACTCAGAGGTATAATTCAACAATATAATCCTCAACCGAACGAATAATAAAATAACTTTTCACATCATTAAATACTCTCAATATATCACTTCCAAAATGATAATAAATTTGTATCACAGAGAATATCAAAGAAATCAATGAAAATTATCAAGTTCAAATCACGTGCATGCTTGACCACAACATATAGGTGTCTGTCACCTTACCTATACGCCGGACATGGAATAACACATAGCATATAAGACTCTATACCTATTCCCTCAAGCTAAGGTTAAGCCAAACACTTACCTCGGCTCCAAGAATGCAAATCAAGCCTCTAGCACCGCTTTTCCTCTCGAATCCGACTCCGAAACAATCGTATCTAGACACAATTGACTCAATAACATCAATAATTACTCAACAATTATATTCCAAAGCCTAATTATAGATTTCCCAACCTTCCAAAAATTCCAAAATTCGACCCCGGACCCGCTTGGTCCAAACACGAGGTTCGGACCAAAACCCTGATCACCCATTCCCCCACGAGCCTGAATATACAATTTTTTTTGAAATCTTACCCCAAAACGAGGTCAAATTCCCAAAAATTTAAAAATCCCTAACTCTACCCAAAACCCCAATTTCTACCCTTTAATTCCATATTTTTAGGTCTAGAATCTAATAATAGTTGATGAAAATGGAAGAAAAAGGAGTTAAGAACACTTACCTATGAAGCTATGGTGGAGAAGGTTCTCCAAAATCGCCTAAAAGGGTTGGGGAAGATGAAGTTTTGTGAAAAATGGGTTAAGTCCCGAAACTATTCTGTTTTTAGGCTTTTAAAATAATTGGGCAAATATGACTTGTGCGATCGCGAACAAAGAGCTGCGATCGCATAGAGGACTTATTATTTAAACTACGCGATCACGGAGGAGCCTATGCGATCACAGAGCTCTACAGACCCCACCCTATGCGATCGTAGACAACCAGGTGCGGTTGCACTGAATCAACGGACCAGTCCCCCCCTCCCCCCAACTCTCCTAACCTTGTGCGATCGCAGACCTCCCTATGCGATCACACAGTGTAACTAATTCCCCCCTACGCAATGCTATGCGATCGCGGAGACACTTATTCGATTGCATAGTATAAGATCTCAGACACCAAATAACAGCTTGAAACATCAGATTTTTCAACATTTTAGCACTCCGACACCTACCCGAAACTCACCCGAGCCCTCGGGGCTCAAAACCAAATACACACAACCTCATAAACATCCTACGGACTTATTCGAGTAATTAAACCACCAAAATAACATCATAAACATCGAATTAAACCTCAAAATCTATAGAAATTCTCTAACTTCATTAACTTTTAAATTTTCCATATTTAGTCCGAATTACCTCAAACAGAGTCCGTTGCTTACCAAATTTCACAGATAACTCACATAAGACATACTTAACCTGTTCCGGGCTCCGGAACCATAATACGGGCCCGGTAACACAGGTTTCACATCAAAGTTCATTTTCAAAAGCCTTTATATTTTTCAGAAAATAATTTTCTTTAAAAATTCATTACTCAGACTCGGGACCTCAGAATTCGATTCCGGGCATACGCCCAAGTCCCATATTTTCCTACTGACCCTTCGGGACCGTCAAATCTCGGGTCAGGGTCCGTTTACCAAAAATATTGACCAATGTCAACTTTATTCAAATAACTATCATAAATTCCACATTTAATCATTGTTTTTCACATAAAGGCTTCTCGGCTACGCGCCCGGGATGTGCACGCACGTCGAGGCGAGATAATTGAGGCTTTAAGGGGCTCGAAACACATATTTAATTAAAATTACACGGGTTGACCTTTTGGGTCATCACACATTGACACCAGGTTTTGGGATGGTTGTAGTATTGTTCCTATTTCTTTTACTAGATATTTATGTTATATCCACTCTTGAGTTTATTAAACCATATTTTATCCAACTGTTTAGTTGTTATGTGAATTTTCAGCTTGATTATCAAGTGTGATATTTTCAGCTTGGGTCGTGACAGCAGACCTTGATTCATTTTCTTATTTCTACGGTACTATTTTCGTTTTCCCAAACAGTGTTGTATTTCTTTTAGAACAGTATAGGTAGAACTATGTAGAAGCTGATGTACTTGTACTCCACTTCTTGGGAGGATTCCACAGTAGTAAGGGTCTTAGACTTATGTTTTTCACTTTCGAGTTGCTTTTACTTTTCTTATTATCTTGCTCATTAGTAAATTATTGCTATTCTTTCATATTTTTTTCATGTGTGTTGGTTTATATAGAAAGCGGTGTTTGGCTTCATTACGATCACGGTCGGTTAGAATTTGGGTTGTGACATTTCTAGCTACTTTTAAGCAGCTAACTCAATGATCTCATCATAAACAATAATGATTAGACATCAGAGTGGGCTCAACTCCCTATCATTGGGTTATATCTTACAAGGAATGTGTTAAAAGTTTGGATTTTGCTAAAATTGTTATAAGCAGCTCGATGTTCTTAATTATCATTATCATACCTACAACACACATTAGTTTGGGATTATCTCGAGCACTAACAAGATTTAAACAAAGTATTTTAGATTAAGCAAGCAGATTTGTGATGACCCAAAACGTCATCCCGTATATTTTTAGTAAATTCTGTGTTCGTAGGTCATGAAATCCTCCTTCTATCTCACCTCAATTTGCGTGCGTAGCCCGGGCATGTAGCCGGGAAGCCTTTATGTGAAAAACTGAGGAAAATGATAATTTTGTATTTGAAATTTGAATAGAGTTGACTTTGGTCAACATTTTTGGTAAACGGACCCGGACCCGTGATTCGACGATCTCGGAGGGTCCGTAGGAAAATATGGGACTTGGGCATATGCCCGGAATCAAATTCCGAGGTCCCAAGTCCGAGAAATGAATTTTTGAAAGAAATTATTTCCAGAAAATATAAAAGGTTTTTGAAAGTGTAATTATATGTGGAATCTGTGGTATCTGGCCCGTATTTTGGTTCCGGAGCCCGGTAAAGGTTCAAAGTGATATATATGTCATGTCTGTAAAGATTGGTAAGAAATGGAGTTCATTTGACGTAATTCGGACCATAAATGCAAATTTTGAAGTTAAGAAGTTTTGAGAAATTTCATTGGTTTTGGGGTTTAATTCGATGTTTATGATGTTATTTTGGTGATTTGATTACACGAATAAGTGTGTAGGATGTTTTTGAGGTTGTGTGAATATTTGATTTAGAGCCCCGAGGGCTCGGGTGTGTTTTGGATAGGTGTCGGGGTGATTTTGGACTTGAAAATCTGGTGAAAGAACTGGTTGCTCGTGTCTGGGGCAATACCCTTTGCGATCGCATGGTAACCCACGCAAACACGAAGGGAAAATGGGGAGGCCTGGGGTTTTACTCTACACGAACGCGTAGAGGGAGACGCGAATGCGGAGCACTGGATAGTGTCTCTACGCGAACGCGTTCCTAGGGGTGCGAACGCATAGAGTATAGGATTGGGCCGGGGCTGGGTAGTCATAAGCCTACACGAACGCGGCCTATAGCTCACGAACCCATAGGTCAATAGAGTCAAACCTACGCGAACGCAACTAAGGCCTCGCAAACGCATAGGTCAGGAAAGTCAGACCTTCGCGAACGCAGCCATGGGATCGCGAATGCGAAGGGTATTTTTTCCCAGTGATTTCTTTTAGCCCAAAAACAGAACACTTACGGGATTAACTCCATTTTTCACAAATTCTTCTTCTCCACACCTCTTTGGGCGATTTTTGAAGGGAAACTTCACCATAGCTTCATAGGTATGTGATCCTAAACTCATTTTCTTCCATTTTTATCAACACCCATTAGATTTCTTGGCCTAAAACAAGAGATTAAGGGTAGGAAATTAGGGATTTGGGTAGAGTTAGGGCTTTTTGATTAATTGGGAATTTGACCTCGTTTTGGGGTCCAATTTCAAGACAAATTATATATTCTGGCTCGTGGGTGAATGGGTGATCGGGTTTCGGTCCGAACCTCGTGTTTTGACCAAGCGAGCCCGGGGTCGATTTTTAAATTTTTGGGAAGAATGTTAGAAAGCATATAATTAAGCGTTGGAATTGAATTGTGTTAGCATTTATTGATGTTATTGAGTCGATTATGTCTAGATACGATCGATTCGGAGTCGGGTTCAAAAGGGAAAGCGGTACGTGAGGCTTGATTTTGATCGTGAAAGTCGAGGTAAGTGTTTCGCCTAACCTTAGCTTGAGGGAATAGGTGTTGAGTCTTATTTTCTACGTGTTTATTCCATGTCCAATGTATAGGTGAGGTGACGAGTACCTATATGTGGTGGTCAAGCATGCCCGTGAGTCGAATATGAGTAATTATGTGATTTTCATTGAGGTTTATTGTGTTATGGATATAATATCAATTTGGCAGTTATTCATTTGAGGGAAATTCTTGGTTGCGAGTACTGTTGAGTATCTGATCGGTTGAGAAATATTTTGTTAAATTATAAACTTGTGTAGGATTTGTTATAGTTGTGTCCCTTACCGGGACGATATTATTCCTGTTGATTGTTCCTTTGCGTTTATGGTTTCTTATTGCTGATTTTTCCTTGTCAAACTGCTGTTCTTTATGTTATTTAGCACGAGGGGACATTTTGTGCCACATTTATGTTATTTAGCACGAGGGGACATTTCGTGCCATGTTTATGTTATTTAGCACGAGGAGACAATATGTGCCACGTTTATGTTATTTAGCACGAGGGGACATTCCGTGCCACGTTTATGTTATTTAGCACGAGGGGATATTCCGTGCCGTGTTTATGATATTTATGCACGAGGGGATATTTTGTGCTGTGTTTGTGATATTTATGCACGAGGGGAAATTCCGTGCCGTGTTTGTGATATTTATGCGCGAGGGGACATTCCGTGTCGTGTTTATGCTATTTATGCACGAGGGGACATTCCGTGCCGTGTTTATGCTATTCATGCACGAGGGGACATGCCGTGCCGTTTCTATTTACTTGTTTGTTCGGTTTTGTTAATTCCTGTTATTATTTTGATATTTAAACTGTCGCCTTGATCCATTATTTTAGTAATTGCTATCCCTTTTTCCCAGCATGTTTTTTCTCGTTTTTTTACTTAACTGTTTACTTCCTGTCATTATTTCCTTTTATATGTTATTAAACTGCACAGGTGATATTATTTGTCATGTCCTAGCCTCATCACTACTTCGCCGAGGTTAGGCTCGGCACTTACTCAGTACATGTGATCGGTTGTACTATTACTACACCTGCACATCTTTATGTTGTGCAGATCTCGGTATAGGACCTTGTGGACACTGATCGAGGAGGCTTCCTTCAGTCCACCAGAGACACTGAGGTAGACCTGCAGCTGTCCGCAGGCCTTGGCGTCCCCTTTCCTAATCCATTTTTATTTCAGATTTTAGTACTTCAGAAACATATGTATTGTTTCCTTCAGACTATTTTGTGTACTACTCTTAGACCGTCGGTGAGTTCTTAATTTTAAGCTCTTGTTCATGGAAAAGTCGATATTTACTTGTTCTTATTTGATAATA
>MDKH01086502.1:0-44985 GCA_005239495.1 Nicotiana undulata | reverse complement strand
TACTTACCTCAATTCATGAGAACCATAACAACACACAAGTGAATTCTAACAATCACAATACATACAAACATCCACACAAGTCTTAAAATAGCATACAAACTCGCTTGTATGATCAAAACACAAAATATCATCTAGAATTATATTTCAAAGTAAAGTTCAAGAACCTCTATAATTGTAACGAAGCGTTTGAATCCTATCAAAACAACTTCAAATGACACAAAACTTTTTAATCAAGTTCTAAGTAGTATAACGGAACTATTCCAAGTCCCAAAATGAAATTGCGAGCCCGATAGGCAAAAGTCAACCGATGGTCAAACTTCAAATTCTCAAATTGCTAATTTTCGTCAAAACAACACAGATCAACATAAGGACATCTGTATTCGGCTCCAGGAATACGCCCAACTCCAAAATAACGTTACAAATATATCGAAGCCATTGAAACACCTTATAAGGGTCCTTTTAACAAAAAAAGTCAATGTTTTGTTAGCTCCCAAAACAAAATTCCTAACGTGATAGCCAAAAGTCATCATACGGTTAAACTTCTAAACCTCAAATTACCAATTTTCGGCATAACAAACATATCAACATACGGACTTCGAAATCTGGTTCCATGCATACACCCAAGTCCAAAATAATGATGCAAAGCTATCAAGACCAATAAAAATATTATTCTGGGTAGCTTTCATAAAAGTCAAAGTTTGGTTATCATAATCAACTTAGGCTTCTAAGAAAAAAATGAAAGGGTCCAAATCAACCCTAAATCTTCTCACAATGAAACCAATCAACCCCGTAAGTCATAAAACTATATTACACATGTGTGAAACATCAAAAGGGGAAACAGAACGCAAATATACAAAATAATCAGTCGGGTCGTTACAGATACCAACAAACAACACGACATTCCCCTCTGTATTTTTACTCTCATCCTCACAACATAATATAATAACTAGCATGGTGACACCCTTCTTGCATATCCTATATTTATCTCAAGCATGGTAACATCCTTGGTGCAATGATATCAATGTATAAAGAAAGCACGAAAATACCCTTCGTGCACAATCACTTTTCCTCACAAGCACGAAAATACTCTTTGTGCAATTCACTCTTCCTGACTAAGCGTCACATATAACAGAGTACCAAGAAATGATAGAAGAGTAAATAACATCAAATATAATACTTGAACATAACTCGCCATACCAAATAAGTAATTCAGTAATCTTAACACTCGATATCTCAATATTCTCAACATAGATAATGTCATGGATAAGAGAAATCAGTGATTCCACTATCTATAAAAATCATGGAAGACATAATACAGAAAGTAACATGGTAGAAATAAAGCTAACATTACCCACATGCTTATCTCGTAGTCAATCTGTATACACTCGTCACCTTGCATATTCGTCGCCCCAAACACATACATCAC
Organism: Nicotiana undulata; assembly: GCA_005239495.1. Classification (NCBI taxonomy): domain Eukaryota; kingdom Viridiplantae; phylum Streptophyta; class Magnoliopsida; order Solanales; family Solanaceae; genus Nicotiana; species Nicotiana undulata. Next base: position 43,559 of record MDKH01086502.1, on the reverse strand, counting down.
ATAGAAAATAGACTTAATTATACCCTAATTCCCTAAAACTAAGGTTAACCAACACACTTACCTCTTTCTGTAATAAGTTCAATAATCCAATATGGCTTTCCCTTTAGAGCAAGCCTCCAAACCACCCTAAATCTAGTCAAATATTACTTAAATAAGTCAAAACAAGCTTTAGGAACTAGTAACTACTGTAGTATAAAATGGTTCGATCTGTATCATATTTGAAAGAGTCAACCCAGGCCCACGTTGTTAAAAATCGATATTAAGACCAAATTCTTATTAACCATTCACCAACGAGTCTAAATATGTAATTTGTTTTGAGATCGATAGCAAATTACAATGTCCTAAATTTCTACTCTATGAAATATTATATTTAATAGTAAAAATACATGAAAAAGTAATTAAGTTGATAAAAAACAAGTTAAAGTTCGTAACTTATGATGTTGGGAAGATATCGCTTTCCAAAATTTCCTCTATATGGAGTCTAGGTCTCAAAGATGGAGTAAACTTAGTAAAGTCCTGAAATCGCAACCTATTACCCAGTTGTAGGTATTTCAATTGTGATGTAAGCAAAAGCAAACCGCTGATTGCAAAAGAGAACAGTGCCTGAGCCCCTTCGATGTTTCAAATGCGACATATTAATCGTAAATGTGAACACTAGGGACGCTCGCAAATGCATAACGAGCTTCGCGGAAGTGAAGCATTCCCCTCGACAAAGTCGCTAATGCGACACGAGGCTCGTAAATGCGAAGTTTGGCCACCTTAAAAGGAACCAAACCTTCGCAAGGCTAGCACCGCGAATGCGAGCTCACCCTCGCAAACGCGAGGTCTCCAATACCAGCAAATCCAGCATTGCCAATTTCTGAAGATCATCTGAAACTCACCTAAGCCTGTACAAGCTCTAACTAAAACATCCACATAAGTATAGTAACATCATACGAAATCGCTCGTAACCTCAAATAATCAAAATAACATCTAAAATAATGAATCAAGCACCAAAACTCAATCAATTTCATAGTTCAAACTTCAAAATTTTAACTTTTCATTTTAAGCACTGAAAAGGCCTCGGTTAACTTGGGAACCCAATAAAACATGTGTACAAGTCCAATATCATCAAATGAAGCTACCCGAATCGTCAAACATTGATCCGAGGTTGTTTACCAATAATTTTGACCGTGGTCAACTCTATCCATTTTCAAGTCCAAAAATCAAGGTTTATTTAAAAAGTCACATTTAGACTTTGCGGAAATCAACACGACCACACACACAATTCACAAATCATCAAATATAAATAATAGAAGTCCCAAGTCATAAATAAGGGAAGCTAGTACTCAAAACATCGATCGGTCATTACATTCTTCACCCCTAAAAATAATATATGTCCTCAAAGGGACATAGAAATGTACCTTAATTGGCAAAAAAGTGCGGATATCTATTCCTGATGTCGGACTCGGACTCGGACTAAGTAGCCTCTTCAATCGGTTGCCTCTCCAACACACTTTTAAAGAAGGAATATCCTTAGAACATTCGAACCTACCGATCTTGAATGTTCTCCAATAGTTCCTCAAAATCAAATCCTCATCAAGTTGCATTATGCTGAAGTCCAAAACATGTGACATATCTTCATGGTACTTCTGAAACATAGAAACATGAAATACTGAATGTACCCCTACTAACATAAGAGCCAGTGTAAGCTGATAAACAACCTTACAAATATCTTCAAGATCTTAAATGGTCCAATAAAACTAGGGCTCAACTTGTCGTTCTTCCCTAATCACATCACGCCTTTCATATGCAAAACTCGGAGAAGAACCTTCTCACCCTTCAGCTAAGTCACATCACAAACCATCCTATCACCATCCTATTCACCAGCCATCATGAATCAACACCTTCTCCAAAGCATCATGAACTAAATGTGTGCCCAATAATCTAGGCTCACTAGGCTTAAACCATCGAACTGGAGAACGACATCGCCTCCTATATAAGCCCTCATACGGAGCCATTTGGATACTAAGACTGATAGTTATTGTTTTAGGAAAATTTTACTAGAGGTACAAACTGGTCCCACTAACCTCCAAACTAGATAGTGCATGCCCTCAACATATCCTCCAAAATATAAATGGTCTTAGAAGGCCTTTCCATTTGAGGGTGAAACACAGTATGAAACATGTGTCCCCAACTCACAATATGCAGCTCTCCAAAAGCATGAAGTAAATTGCGTGCCACTATCTTAAATGATAGAAATGGCACACCGTGCAGGCAAATAATCTACCTGATGTAGATTTGAGACGAGCGCTATGAAGGGTAGGAAGTCATCGCTGAGATGAAATGCGCGGACTTGATCAACCGGTCCACGGTGGCCCAAAAAGCTTAGTACTTCCTCAAGGTCTGTGGTAATCCTACAACAATGTTCATATTGATGTTCTCCCACTTCCACTCCAGTATCACCAACTTCTGAGTTAGACCACCAGTTTTCTGATATTCATACTTCACCCATTGAAAATTCAAACACCGAGAGATATATCCAACAATGTTATTCTTCGTCTTTTGCCACCAATAATGCTTCTTCAAGTCACGATACATCTTTGTGACACCTTGGGTGAATAGAATCTTGTGAACTATGAGCCTCACAAAGGATCAACTCTATCAAACCATTAACATTCGGAACATAAATATGGCTCTGAACTCTCATAAAACCATCATGCGGAATCCCGCTGCACAATGCCTTTCAACACCAACAAGTAAGGACTGTCGAGCCTTGATGCGCTCCAACAATGACGGTTTTGACAATAACAAGTAAGAAACCTACTAGGCTCCAAAATATCCAACCTCAGGTACCTGTTAGCCAAAGCCTGGACATATATGGCCAATGGTCTCTCTACTGTCGGTATAAATTTCAAGCTACCCATGCACTCTGCCTTCCTACTCAAGGCATCACCCACCACATTAGTCTTCCCCAGATGATATAATATAAGGATAACATAGTGTTTCAATATCACCAACCATCTTTGTTACCTTAAATTAAGATCCTTTTGATTGAATAGATGTAGGAGACTTTGATGATTAGTGTAGAACCCAAAAGGCATGTCGTATAAGTAATGTCTCCAAATCTTGAGCACGTGCACAATGGTTGCTAACTCCAAATCATTCACATCGTATTTCATCCTATGGACTTCAACTAACGATACATATGAGCAAACACGCTACTATTGTGCATCAATACGACGCCAGGTTCAATATGCAATGCATCACAATGCACAATGCAAGACCCCAAACATGTAGGCAACACTAATATTGGGGATGCAGTTAAGGAAATCTTGAGCTTTTTAAAGCTCTCATCATACTTATCAGACTATTTGAAAAGAGCGATGTTCTGATAAACTTGGTCAATTGGGCTGATATAGATGAAAACCACTCCATGAAATGGCGATAGTAGCTCGTCAAACCCAAGAAGCACTGAATCTATGTATCTATTGTGGGTCGAAGCCAATTCTAACATGCCTCAATATTATTGTGATCCACCTTGATACCATCTGAAAACATGACCCAAGAAGGAAACTGAGTCCAACAATAACAAACACTTTAAAAACATGGAATATAGTTGATAATATTTCAAAGTCTAAAGTACAATTCATAGGTGTTTCTAAACCAAAATATCATCAATGAAGACAATCACAAAGGAATCCAAATAAGGCTTGAACACTCGATTCATCAAATCCATGAATGTTGCTGGAGCGTTAGTCAAACATAATGAAATCACCAAGAACTCGTAATGACCATAGCAAGTCCTAAAATTTGTCTTAGGGATATCTAATACCCTAATGTTCACCTGATGGTAGCCAGATCTCAAATCAATCTTGGAAAATAACTTAGCACCATGAAGGTGGTCAAATAGTTCATATATCCTGGGTAACTGATACTTGCTCTTGATGGTAACCTTGCTCAACTGCCTATAGTCAATGTGCATCTTCATTGATCTGTACTTCTTCTTAACAAATAATACTAGTGCACCCCAAGGTGAAATACTTGATCTAACGGATCCCTTATCAACAAAATCTAGCAACTGATCTTTCAATTTCTTCAACTTGACTAGAGTCATATGTTACATCGTAATAGAAATTGGATAAGTACCCCAAGCCAAATAAATGCAAAAGAAAATGTCCCTATCGAGTGCCATACCTAGTAAATCCTCAGGAACACCTCTAGAAACTCCGTCACAACTAGTACCTAATCCATCGGAGGAAACTCCGCACTAGTATCTCATAGTTAAGACAAATACGCTAGACACCCCTTATCAAAAGTATGTCGAGCATTAAAATATGAAACCATCATAATAGTAGAATGTCTGAGGGTCCCTTCCCACTCTTATCTAGGCAATCCCAACATAGATAACATCACGATCTTGGCATCACAATCCAAAATATTATGATACACGGATAACCACTCCATACTAGGAAAACAAAATATCCACTATAGTATCAAGATCATTAATAGTAATAAAACAAGATCGGCACACTCGAACTACTATGGAATGTTACCGTCCATTATTTCATGTAGGAATGTGTCTTAAGTAAATCAATATATGGCGGAGAGTTTACAGACCTTAAAAAAGATAATGGTGGGTTAAAACAAGTATTAAGGAAGTATCGTGAGGGGTAGAGGCTAAACAAATCAAAGATGTTATTACCCATACTTTTGGAGTAAAACTAGGAGTGCTTTATATTATAAAAAGGTCTTGTTTTAAGGTAATTTGATAATATAATATATGTATGTTAGGTTTTGAAATCATATAAGTTGTAAAACAAAAGTCGACAAAAGTTGTCGCAAGATACGTTCATAATTTTACTGAAATTGTGGTCTAATTTCATTGAGCTTTTCTCTTAATATACATGGATTTACGGGGTGATCCAAAAACATAATTGAATATCTATAAGTCTATTTTTTAACTCATTAAACCTTTCATTGATACGACATCAGAGTAGAGAGATATCCATGTTTTCACGAGACCACTTAGGAGGTGGTCGACCTACTTTCATTTTAAAAATACTTTGGATGACCATTCTTATTCATATTTTGACCCAAAGTCTTTCCGATAATCCTAATAAAACTCCTAAGCAGATTCTAAAGGCTTGAGATTGATTTCTAAGGCAAAACACCAAAATCCAACATCAAGAACCCCATTAAGGTAGCGGAAAGTGTTTCTATCGTGTTATTGTCGCATTAAAAGTTTTTTTGTTGAAGAAAGCTTCATTTCATAGGTTATTCTTTCTGTGTAAGGAAATATTTTCCTCTTTCTACATTTTCTTAAGCTTGTTCTGTCTTGGTAGTCTTCGCTAGATACAAAATTGTGGAAAATAGTCGAAAATAGGTTGAAGTACTTTTGTATTGTATTGAGGGTTGTTGTATGCATAGTATAGCTTAGATTAGACTTGAAGTTACTGTAGGAGGAAAATATATTGTGTTCTTGCCTGTTCTTAAGTTTATCATCATGCTTATTGAGTTAAACAGATGGGTTAGACATGAACTAGTGAATAAAGTTGATGATTGAAGATAGTTTGATTTGTAAACTATTTCTTGTTATAGATATATGTTATAAGGATGGAATCACTGATGATTGACTTCATTATCATGATAAGAATACTTCTAAATAAAATTAAGAAGTCTATAAAGTGTGATATGGGGTATATGGGTTTCAATTAGAGCTTGCCGCTTGTCGTAAAGTAGTTATGACTCATTGTTGTTATATTGTGTCTTGTTATTGATATTTATGCTTGCTAGACTACTCTAGTTGTTGTTGTTGGTATATGGCATTGGAGGAGGCTCTTGTTGCTGGGGATATGCTTCCCGAATTTACGTAAATGAGATACTAGCTTAAGTTACGGACTTAGCCTTCACTTAGTAGTGATTACGAATCTCCTTATGCTATTGTAGATTAAGTTAAGTTGTTTGAAGAGTTGCTTGAAAGGTATTAAGTACTCGACGTGGTTAAGGTATGTTGAGTCTAAACCTTTCCTTCATTATTGCATGATCTCGTAAATAAACGCGTTTGATTACGTCGCCTAAAGAGATGTTCGTGTTCCTAAATTTATGTACATTATTCTAGCCTCATATATTATTGTATTCTCCCGCATCAGTACTTTATACTCAGTTAAGTATTGTCTTTTTTCAGTCAAGAGAGCAGAGGGTCTCTCTCTCTCTCTTTATATATATATATATGTAGACAAAGAGAGTATTACAGTATTCCCACCATCACCAAGCTATAATCGATAGGAATGCCCATATTGGGGACCACATATCAAATGGTAAGTTTTATACTAAGCCTATTATGTCGAAAGCATAGGAACAACCCCACTACGATCGAGCGTGAAACATATTGAACCTAGTGTGGCCGAGCACATATGAGCGACCCTACTACAACCGAGTAGTTACATGCACTAAGACTTATAGGGATAGAGATCTATTTTACTTATTATATAGCAGGTAAGCATAATTTAAAGATCATCTTTGACTGCCAGTTACTTTCACTTATTAATTTATAATTTGGGTTTCATATTTTAGTTATTCTATTACCTTAATACTTGATAAATTATTTCGTACTAACGTCCCTTTTGTTGGGGTTTCATGTCTGCAGGTCATGATACATTGCTGAATTGACCTTCCTAGACAGAGGGATACATCAACTTGATTGGTAAACTCTACTCCCTCGGAGTTACTAGGTCTAAACTTCAATGTCCATTTGTATATACATGTTTGCTGGGTAGTTCAGGGTCCTGTATCAACCATGATACGGTTTTGTTATCTCTAAAGGCTTTTGGGTAACAACGGAAATAACAAACCTAGTGAAATCCCGCGGGTGGGGTCTTGGGAGGGCTCTAGAGGCTTGTTGCCGAGTTTTGTTTAATTTTGTTTATCTTGAAAATGGTAATTATAATTAAATTTGATTTTGTGGTTCTAAAAATATGTGATTTATTTTAATACTAGTTGTTAAGCAATAGATGTTAGGCGTGAACTGAGGGAATAAGATAAGAGTCAACGAGAGCAAAGATATGCAAACCAAACTGCCCTAAGTCGGAGTTTTGAGATGGACGAGATAGGACCTCGAGGTCGAGGCTCGGTGACAGTAGTGAATGACCGATGAAGGTCTAACAGTATTAATGGCTTCGAAGGCGGATATTTATGATCAACGATGAGTAATAAATGAAGAACAATAAGTGGAACACAATAAATTTAAGCAATAAATCAAAGGAATCGACAATGGAGAATGTTTAAGTTAGAGAGCAGAGAATGTTCTTGTATTGAATATCATGTGTGCAAGAAATAATAAGGGTCCCCTTTATATAGGAGGGAAAATCCCAACATAGTACATAAATATTTATTACAAAGATATGCAGCTGGTACAACTATTTAATGCCACGGTACGGACATGTACTATTCTTGCAGACCTGGTCAACTTTAACCACGTGCTTTTTGGGAGCTTCTGTCTCCTCCATGATAGCCCCCAATTTACACTGCCCCGAGGTCGAGCATAGGGAACCCTCAGGGTCAAACCTCGAGATGTGTCTCGAGCCTTCTAAAGGCGGTCAGTGGGAAGCCATAATAATCATAAAATTGGTCTCTCCGATTTTAGCCATATACAGATAGTCCCTGCGTTTCTTAGAGTGAAATGATAAGAAACGGTCTTGAACTCTTGCCTTTTCGATACTTCCATTATGACGTCATCCGTGTCAGAGCATTAAGTGACATGACTCAAAGGCTGCGTTGAGGTCGCCGTCAGCACGATTATCGAGAAGCCCACAAACCGTTTTGATTTGACTTTCCAACTTCTCAAACTTTGCCCAAATGGCTTCTATAAATACCTCTGGTGTTTACCATTCATATTTTTACAACACCCTTAAGTTTTTAGAGATGAGTTCATCATCTTCTACATTCATCTTGTCTCTGTTCTTGCTTCTTCATCTCTTTTCTCAGAAACCTTTCATAGTTATGGCAAAAACGTCTAAGACGGTACCCCAGAAAGAGGGCACCTCTTCTTCTGCTCGCTCGTCTAAGGGCAAACCAAAAACACCACAGAGTATTGATCAATGTATTCCAGGCCCTTTCGATACGATCTTTGACTTTACCATCGATAGACCTCCTTCCACACCGGGCCTATGCGAACCCATGTCTCGGTACATCAGTGTGGTAACCAAAGTGGAGAGGGTAAAAACGGACTGTTGCTGGGGGACGAAATACAAATAGAAATCCCCGAAGCTAAGGAAAGCATAGTGACACACAAAGCTGGCTTTCTCAGTGTATACACATGCATATTCACTCTGGGTACCATGGAACCTTCTTCTTCTTCGCCGATAGACCCGGTGATTCTTGACTTTTCCCGTCAGTACCGAGTGACACTCGTTTAGATATATCCTTCCTTCTGTAGGATTGTATGTATGATCTGATATTTCTCCAACCGGATCGAGGGAATGACCTTCAGCCTTGATCACTTGATAAGGTTGTATAGCCCCCGTCTCTTCCGAGGGGGTTTAATTAAGATACATCATCGGTCTGCGAAGACATTCTTTGCGAGCATCATGAAGACAAAAACCGGTGATGCATGAGCCGGTAAGTTAGATTAAGGACCTCGGACATCATTCCTGCTGACAGGATGCCATTCCCGGAAGAATGGAATGTGAAGCGTAAGTACCACTACATCAAGTATACATTATTGTCCCTTCTTCTTCTTCTGAATTGATCTATTTTGATCATGTAGTCATCGTTTGGTTCCTCGGCGTGGTTCATAACCTACCAGGATGGATCAAACAAATAGAGTCTTCCTTCCATTACCACAAGAGATCTTGGCGTGATTTGGCCAAGACGCGGTGGCAAGCCAAAAACCATGGTAAGCCCTCCTTGCTGTTGTTGCCGGATTTTATATAAGTACTCTTTGTAGCACTAAATTTGATATACCATGCCCGTGCAGGCCTCGAGATAGCTTTTTGATGAGACTGCCCCCTCTTGGTGAAGAAGGAACTTCGAAACCCGACAAGGGTAAGAAGAGGAAGAAGGATACATCAACTAAGTCTCCAAAATCAAAGAAGCCCAAGACCTGGAAGCCTAAGATCGATGCCACGGTCTTGACTTCGGTTGCTTCTCTAAGTCTTCATGCCGCAGACCGAGATGATGATGAGGATTATCACCCTTTGGTACAAAGGGTAAGACTGAGTTTTGATACTATTAAAACTGTTGGTCTGGGGACACTCGAGTCAGAGGTGGATGATGTGGTCCAACCTCAACCAGAGGAAATCTTCAAAGATGGTTCGGGTGCAATCCCCGAGCCTCAAATTGGACATGGAACAGCCCGTGCCGGCAGATCCTCAGCTGGCAAGTTTGGAGGGCAAGAACCCGAAATATTTTGGGTCCAAGCAAAAACTCCGATATAGATCGATGTCGTGGGCGAATTTAATTTGGGTCTTTCATTTTCCCTACGGGAAATAAGGGATGCGCAGAACAGGGGCGCTGCTGATGTGGGGGCATCTCATGGAGAGGATGATACATTTAAGGATTACTTCATCGCCCTCGAGGAGGATACCGACCTTGATGCCCCCGTTTCCCTCGAGGAAGCTGGAAAGCTTCAAAAGCAAGTAATCCCCTTCGACATTTTGTTTGTGCTTCGAACTTCTATCCTTTGTTTTCTAACTTCTCTCATTCATACTTGTGTACGACTAAACTTGGAGGGGCAAATTTTATGCTTATATTCGGTGGCTTATCCATATGAGGTCTCGAGTGCGGCTCCAAGAATGATCTCAAAGCCTCGCGTACCCTCGATCCAGGAAGACATGGACCTGGAGTCGACGCAAGGAACGACACAAAGATCGAGGCAGGAAGCCCTGCAAAAAAGTACGACTTCGTACTTGGGCATTAACTAGCTCAATCAATCAAAATATTTGTAATAAATATTGATGTACTATGTTGGGACCCTCCCTGCTATATAAAGGAAACCCATGTTATTTTGTAAACACATTATTGAATATAAGGCACAAGAACATTCTCTACCTTTATTATCAAAACATTCTCTTTCTCCATTTACTAGCTCATTTATTCACTTTTAGTATTTCCCATTACTTGTTCTTCATTCATAGCTTATCATTGATCATAAATAGCGTGTCCTAAGGCACACAAGCCTGTTATAGCTTCATCGATCTCCTGACCCAGGCCCGAACCTCGGTCTCATAGACCATTGAGGTCGACAATGAGCCTTCGACCTAAGGCGCTCATGTTTGCTCTTTCCTAACTTTTCAATTGCTTTCATTACATTCAATCTTAACGCACTTATCTACAATTGTTCGAAAACTGGTATTAGGATAAATCACGTATTTTTAGATCCACTTAACAAAATATAATTGTAATTACCATTTTCGCGGTAAACGGTTTGGCGCCCACCATTGGGCTAAAAATAATAGTGATTGTTTTAGTGCTAGGTGGTGAAAAAAACGCAAGTTATCTTTCACACTTTTTCTCGCCCCGAGAACTTTTGCTTTCATGTCAGATGGCAGAACCAACGAATACATATGAAAGTAGCAGCCCTGAAAACTTCAGGGAGAATGACATAGTCATCGCAGGTGCCGATTCATCGCTGCAGAATCACAGTAACACACTTGAGCTTAACCCCGAGGGCACGGACTCGAACAGTGCCCGATGTGAAGACACCAGCTCTCACACCAACAAAAGTGCACATCGAGGGGATCACTGCAGAACACGAGGGACCGTCGCACAAAGGGAAGAGGGATCCGGCCTCAGCGTAATCACTGAAATGCTACAGACACAACAAACGGCCATCACTCAGCTGTTAAACCATCAAAACATTTCGAGCGAGAGTGCATCAGGATCAACCCCTCGAACACGGTGGTTGTCATAAAGGCACGCAGATTTTGGGTTGGCGACCAACACCGCTATTCTAAGGACACTCGAAGGCCTCGCAAAAAGAATAGAATTGAGGCTACCGGAGAAAGAGCCGAAGTCATCTGGTGAAAGATATTGGCCTTATGTCAAAATTTGAAAGGTCGCCATGAAGATAAACGCACCCTAAGCCGGCAAAAGGGCAAACTGAGGTCAAAGCCCTCCAAGGTCGGTGATCAAATCTAGAACCAACAGGCATCTGGGGACAACAGAAAAATCCCTGTCACCCAAATACGACTTCAGCGAGGACGCCACCGGTGTTGTAACGGCTATGAGTGGAATCAAGGACAGTAGATGGCCGAAACCCATACTGAAGGATCCTTCACGAAGATACCGTAATTTGGTGTGCAGATTTCATGGCGCACACGGCCACAGGACCGAAAATTGTAGGCAGCTCCGAGAGGAAGCAACCCGGTTAATAAGCAAGGGATACCTCTGAGAGTTCGTAGACAGCCAAGCCGCGAGGGACACCAAGGAAGGGAGAACCCTCTTGAAGGAGCAGAGCCAGGTAAGGAGATTTCGGCCCGACAGGCACCCATCCGGGAATGAGGTACGTAATTCTTTGGCTAACTAATCGACATGAATTCCCCTTGAGGGGGACGAAGCTTCTGCATCGGTTGTCGCACCCTAGGATCCGGAACCTTTTTACATATTCTTTTACATAGGCTTTAGTAAAATATTTATTTTTGATGTCTGTCACTAAGGCTCGAGTTAGCCAGTCAGCTAACAATTTAGCCCGCCAAGTTTGAAGGGCATTGTCGAATCGCCGGCCCGAGTGGGCCTCCAAAATCCCAAGTCTGGGCAGGTTTGTTGTCAGCCTATATACGCCCGATCAAAGGGATCCCCTGGTAAAAATAAATATGTTTCCTAGGTCACTGGACCTTCTCTCTTGAGCAACCTCGGGATTGGCGTAACCCCGAGGCGGCCGATGAATGACGAAATTGAATCATCTTCGAAAGCTGCAAAAGCAACTAACAACGTAACCGAATGCAAGTCTATGACTACGGGATCATAAGTTGCTAAAAAGAGGGAAACGAGGTGGCATGGAGAAGCCCGAACATAGCTTTATTGACACATCGCGGGGGTAAACCCAGGTAAGGCCAACTTTATTATGTTTATGACTAACTATTTCTCTAAATGGGTGGAGGCGTACGCTTTTTGTAGAATAAGAGGAAAAGAAGACATTGACTCCACATGGGACTACGTCCTATGTCGGTTCGGGATCCCCCCCGTGTTAACCCACGATAACGGAAAGCAATTCATAAGGGGTAAAGTAACAAAGTTCCTCGAGGACCACAAAATCAAAAGGATCTTGTCGACACCCTACTATCCATCCGCCAACGGCCAAGCCAAATCCACAAACAAAACCATCATTTAGAACCTAAAGAAGAAGTTGGGAAGCACAAAGGGAAGATGTAGAGAGTTATTGCCCGAAGTCTTGTGGGCATATCGAACTACTCCCAAGACAAGCACAAGGAGACGCTGTTCTCTCTGGTGTATGGGTCCAAAGCTATAATGCTGGTCGAAGTAGTGGAATCAAGCGCCAGCTTCCAGCGTGCTATGGAGGATTCAAACAGTGAGGCCATGACCATGTCCCTCTAGTTGCTTGATCAGAGACGAGAGACCAGATGGCTGCACTAATTTGGATGGCTGCACAAAAGCAAAGGATCGAGAGATATTACAACAGGAGAGCGAACCTCCGATATTTTGGAGTCGAAAACTTAGTCCTAAGAAAGGTCACTTTGAGCAATCTAAACCCTAATGAGCGAAAGCTAGGACCGAGCTGGGAAGGACTGTACCGTGTCCTAGGGGTGATCGGTAGAGAATCATACGAGCTTGGTGCCTTGGAAGGCGAGCAGCTCCCCACAAAATTAAACATATCCACACTCAAATGACACTACTGCTAAAGTAACCTTACGATCTCGTCTCTTTTAATTTGCTCAAAAGCTAACCTCCCACACGCATCCGACGGAAGACTCCAAAACATCTGCCAGTTCCAAAGGGCCCCTGGATCGACGGACCTGTTGCACTCTTTTCCTTCAATCGGGTTTTTGCTCCCGAAAAGAGGGTTTTTATCGTCAATGTTTTTAATGAGGCAACATTTATTCACCCGTCGAAAAGAACTCATGCAAGCATCTAAGGCTTCTCTCAAAGCAACCTCAGCCACCGGAGGACACCGCCCGGGGGGGAGGGGAAGATGCCCCCGCAAAATAAGTCAAAGTAAGACAAAGAGGGTTTTTTTGACAGGAAAATAATGTAGCGGTTCAAATGGTCGAGTGAACCATGCCCGCATAGGGGGATCGTTCCCTCGATGTCAAAAGCATATACCCTTGTATCAAATAACGAAGGGAATGTTTTATCATCAATACATTTTGCAAAATTCAAAGAGGCAGTTATCATTAGCATCCGATTTATCAAGATCCAAGGGCATAAGATCCCAAGTGGATAGCCTCGGATATGTTCGAGGCAGTAAATCCTACGGGCATGACCGAGATCGCAAAGTCCCAAGTGGATGTATTTATATAACTAAACGCGGTCCCGAAATCAAAGCCAAGGCTATATATTCGAACTTATAAGACCCCTAAAAGGGCATATCCTCGAATATAGATGTCGAGGATACGATACTCGGGACTAAGGGCTTCGGCCAAACAAAACGACTCCAATCGATGGGCTCTAGCCCAACAACAACATCAAGCGATTCGGGGATGCCCGACTATCACCTTAAAATAAAATCCTTCGAAATAATTTTCGGAAAGAACCGGTTAAACTCATGCTACCTTTAGTGTAAGCAAGAGTTTCGCACAGTTTTATGTCGGCTCGCGTAAAAGAGTTTCGAACATCTTCATGTCGGCTCGTAAGAAAGAGTTTTAGTCCGTTCATCGTAACGACTCATGATCGAGGTTCTTTTGGACCGTCGAAGAGTCAGATGAGCGATAAAAACTCTAAGTAAAAATCTACAAACAATGGAAAAAATAGCCGAACTAAAGGCTAGTTTGAATTGATTCAAGAAAAACCCAAGGGTGAAGATCCTCGAGCCAAAACATGGTTCGAAGGTCAAACACGGTACATGTCAAATTAAAAATTCGTGTAAGAGTCTTAAATCCAGCGTAGAAAGGCCCACGAGCTAACTCAAAATTCTATAGGGCCGACTCCTTCAAGCCGTAACCCGGCTAGGGGACTGAGCCCAAAATGGTCAACTGAAAGTCGCGTAAGATCCTTAAATCCAGCGCAGAAAGGCCGACGGGCTAGCTCAAAAATCTATAGGGTCGACTCCTTCGAACCGTAACCCGGCTTGGGGACTGAACCCAAAATGGTCAACTAAAGTCGCGTAAAGAGCCCCGACTCCAGTGTGAGAAAACCTCAGGATTAACTCGAAGCATGAAGGTCGACGAACTCGATTAATGGCCTGGTCTAGGGACCAAGCCCGGAGCAGTTCGCATGAAAACCTAAAAGCAAACACGTAAGCCGACATCATGAAATCTACGAATCAATTAAATATCATATCGAGTTGGCCCAAGGCTCGACTCAGGGACTGAAACCCGAAGGGTCGAATTCTTTGGCCACAACAACATGGTCGTCATTACAATTTGGCGTTACAGAAGAAGAAAGGCTTATTACATACACGGGAAAGTAAAAATAACACATTTACAGGACTCATGTCCTAAAATCGTACAGCAAAGAAGCAAACACAACCCTGACCCACCGTTAGAACCTTGCCGTTAGTCGACTTCCTGAGAGGTCGTGCCCTTGGCGATCCCAGTTTCGGCCCCAGGGTTTCCAATAACTTCCTCAACAGGGACTTCTACTCCGCCATCACCATCTTCCGAGTCATCGCTCGAATCATCCTCAAAGTTTACCAGGGCAGCAACCTCCTTTTCCAAAAGCTTCACCCTCTCGATCTCACTAATCTGATCAGTGCCCCCGACGCAAACATTCTCGAGGGCTTGCCTTCGAGATTCAGGCGAGCATGATCCATAGCTCGGGCCAGTTTTAAGTCGGCCCCTTCAGATACCTTCTTAGCATAATCATTCGCCGCAGCAGCATCCACTTTATACGAGGAAACAAGCGCCTTAGTTTCAGCTCTACTTGCGGATAGCGCAGTAATCGATTCGGCATGACGATCTTTATATCAACAACACTACGCCTTGGCATCATGTAGTTGGCGGTCGAACGAGGCCACTTTCCCTTCGAGAGCATTTCTCTCAGCAGCTATCTCACTCAGATGCCGTAGAAGTCCGAGGATCTCAGCGCCCTAGGCTCGAACCTCCTCCTTCAACAAGGTATTTTTCTTCTCAAACTGAAAGGAAACGGCCCAAGATTAGTCATGACTCCATAATAGGGTGAGTGTGCAGGAGAAAGCAGGAAGAAGTTATCATACCTGATCAATGAGACAAGCCCTCTCTCTAGACTTCTCCTCCAAACAAGCCCAAAGGCCGCAGAGCTACTTTACTTCCTCATCAAGGCGACCTCTGAGCTCGCTAACCTCCAAAGCGAGCTTCTTGCATTCTCCCTCATAAAAAGCTGACTCGACTTGAGATTTGGCGAAGGTCTGATAATAAAATGCATTGGCTTGAAGGTACGAACCAAGTGAAATAAAGAAATATGAAAATCAAAACATCTAGTGTAATTTGCGAAAAGATACATGTTTACAAAGCCTCTCAAGATGACTGATAATATGCGACTTGCTGGGTGAGGGACCTCATGTGGCCTCAGCATACGGCCTTTGAATAATGCCCTCGTCGGACGCTCCCGCACCAGGGAGCTCTTCATCCGGGACATCCTGTGTTTTTTCCCGAGGAAGAATTAGCTCTGGAGGGGAGTCACTCACGTGAATTATCCCGAATAAAGGAATCAGGGTCTTACCTCGCCCTCGGTGAACATCGGAGCAGGACACCTCCAGCCCTGCAACCAAATGTGTGTCAACTAGAAGAGGATTCCCGCTAACCTTCGGATCGTGAGCGTCGTTTTCTTCACCACCAACGGGCCCTTCTACTCCAGATGGGCAGCTGCTGCATCAGAAATCGGCCCTGATACCACTAACCCGACGACTGCAGGCTCAGCAAGATGTGAAATGATCGGGTTTTCTCCTCGCATAGACGCAGCCGCGGAATCGGTTTTTTCCCCTCTGAGGACTCGGGGACTCCCGCAGGCCTCAGAAGACAAAACCTCCGAGCAAACCAAAGGTTCATACGCCCTGATTTTCTTCGATGGTGAATATCCGGCCGAAGGGTTGCTTTTTCTCTTCTCCCCTTTGGCAGATTTCAGGATACTCGCCTTCTCGGGCGGCGCTTCCCTCATTATGGAGCTTTCCCCTAGACCTGTGCAAATGGAAAGCATAAATCGCTGAGTGCGAAAATCTGATCATAGGTGCCCTCCCCAAAGGAGCACTAACATCCAAAAGGGCTTACCATTATTCTTCGCCTCCCTTCGGGCCACTGACAAATCGCGATACACGCGTTTGGCGTACGGGTAGGCCGAATCTATCTGACGGACCCAATCTGAGAGATTTCTGACTGAACCAGGGTACACAGCAATGGCTATATTTATAACAAGAAACATTGCATGAGATAAAATAAGCCACATGAAGGAAAAAGACGTATGATGGGTATGCGTACTTACATTTCATGTTCCACTCCTTTGGGAATGACATCCTTTTCTTCAGAATCAAATTTGTAGTCTTGATGCGGATGAAATGGTTCATCCACCCACTGTCTCTAACTACATCAGTACATGCAAAAAAGGCTTTCGAGGCCCGATGCTGAAGTTTGATCAGACCACCTCGATAAAGTCGGGGGCTGTACATTCTGATCAAGTGATCGAGGGTAAAAGGCATTCCCCAAATCATGTTGACAAGATGCCTAGTCATATATACAACGCACCAGAACGACGGATGTATCTGACCAAGGGTCACTTGATATCGATCACAGAAATCCAGAATGACGGGGTCTAGTTGGGGCGAAGAAGGTCCCACCGGTCCAAAAGTGAATGAATGGGTAGGTGTACACGTTGAGGAAGCCAGTATCATGGATAGTAATGTCTTCCTCATGGGAAGGGATCTTCCACAATGCCGAGCTGCTCCACCGGCAATCCATTTTTTACTTTCCCAGTATCGGAGATCAAGCTGATATATCGGGATATGGGTTCACACCGCCCCGACCTCAAAGGGGGTCTGTCAATTTTGAAATCAAATATTATCACACAAGCATCGGGGACACAATCTTCGAGGCAGGGGTATTCCATCTTTTTCTCATTTGATTGTCAATAAGGGGAGGAAGTTTTATCGGCCCGAGGAACGCGGGAGGAGGTCTGCGCCATATTTTTTCTTCTATGGAACCAAAAGGGAATGGAATAGATGAGTTTGGAGAAGGAACCCGAAGTATGGAGAAATTTTAAAGAACCTACGGGCACTGTGAGAGAAAAAAGGGGAAGGAAGGAGTATTTATAGAAAAGCCCTCCACGTATGCCAGAGGAAGTCAGGGGGCGATGGTCGTCGTAATCAATGCAGAAACTTTCTAATAGCTGTGAAAACACGTTCTCTCTCTACCTAGATGGACACCTTGTGCGTCACAGACGGTACAACACTGGAAAGTCCAGAGATAACGATTTCACAATGTTTCTTGTCCCTACGTTCCAAGAAACGCGGGGATTATCTGTGTACGGCTAAACTTGGAGGGGCCAATTTTATGCTTATATTCGGTGGATATCCATATGAGGTCTCGAGTACGACTCCGAGCCCGATCTCATAGCCTCGTATACCCTCGATCCTGGAAGACATAGACCTGGAATCGACGTAAAGAATGGCACAAAGATCAGGCCAGAAGCCCTGCAAAGAAGTACGACTCCGTACTTGGGCGTTAACTAGCTGAGTTAATCAAAATCTTTGTAATAAATGTTGATGTACTATGTTGGGACCATCCCTGCTATATAAATGGAACCCTTGTTATTTTTTAAACATATTATTGAATACAAGGAACAAGAACATTCTCTACCTTTATTATCAAAACATTCTTTATCTCCATTTACTAGCTCATTTATTCACTTTTATTATTTCCCATTGCTTGTTCTTCATTCATAGCTTATCATTGATCATAAATAGCGTGTCCTAAGGAACACAAGCCTGTTATAGCTCCATCGATCTCCTGACCCAGGCCCGAACCTCGATGTCAAAAACCCTCGAGGACGACATCGAGCCTTCGACCTAAGGTGCTCGGGTTTGCTCTTTTCTAACTTTTCAACTACTTTCATTACATTCCATCTTAACGCACTTAGCTACAATTCTTCGATAACTAGTATTAGGATAAATCACGTATTTTTAGAAGCGCTTAACTAAATATAGTTGTAATTACCATTTTCGGGGTAAACAATACTACAGGTCAAGCAGTTGTACGACTATGCCTTTTCTAATCTTCAAAATGAGCTCACTTGGCGTGAGGAGGAGCTCGAGAAGCTCACTTCAGAGTTGAATGCATCAAAGACTTCCTCTGCCCGAAAGGACAAGGAGCTGAATAAGCTACAGACCAGTTTGGAGGGAGTGCATCAGGAGCGAACTAGCTTCACCAAGCAGTTAACATGACACTCATGAGTTCATTTTCTTATCCCCATAAGTTGGTGCTTACTAACTTGATTCTCCTTTGCAGATCAAGCAAAAGAATTCCCTGGTGGGGCAACTTCGGGAGGAGGGTGCAGCCAAGGATGTGGAGATCCTCGAGCTGAAGAGGCAGAATGAAGATGTGATCTCGAAGAGGGACCTTTTGCGGGGATGGATGACCTTGACCCAGGATCTTCTTCGGAGTGCTCAGGAGGAGGCCACTTCATTATCTGCGGCCAATTCTGAGACCGATGAGCATGTAGCCTTATATAAAACAGATGCAGCTACCGCCAATGATCGAGCTAGGCAGATATCCGAAGAGGAAGGGCTCAAGCTGGCTCTGGCCATTGCTCATGCTCGTTCCCAAGCAAGGAGGCAGGACCTCGAAGAAGCAAGTGCCAAAGGTGCCGATCTCTCTGCTGAGATTGAGAAGGCCAGGACTTTAGAAGAAGAATCGGCACTTTCAACTTCCTCGGACGTGGGCTCTGATAGCGACTCCGGAAGCGGCTCAGATAGCAGTGAAGCCGAGGAATAAACTTGCTTCACTATTTTTGCTTTCTTTTTCCTTTTCTTTTTGTATTTGGGCTCCTCAAGGGAGCTTTGTAAAGACTCGTTCTGTAAATATATTTTTGTTAATGCAAAAGGAATTTATGCTTCAAGTCTTTTATTTTTCAATGCAATGACAATCTTTTGAATTTTGATGTCGGCTCTTTAGAGCCCATACTTGGAATAATAGAGGCCCTCGAGATTGGGCACCATCTCGGGGCTAGGTCGTTATCTGGATCTTGATAGTTATTTTTAGAACTTATACTTGTAGAAATGGAGATCCTCGAGGTTGGGCACCATCTCGAGGCTAGATTGGCGGCTCTTTCAGAGCCCATATTTGCAGTAATAGAGATCCTCGAGATCGGGCACCATCTTGCGGCTAGGCCGATATGGATGGATCCTCAGAGCCTATTATAATAACAGAGACCCTCGCATTTGGATTGATATTGATGGCTCCTTAGAGCCCATAGTTATAGTAATAGAGACCTTCGAGATCGGGCACCATCTCGACGCTAGATCGATATTGATAGCTCCTTAGAGCTTGCAATTGTGGTCAGAGGTCCTTGATATTGGGCATCATCTCGTGGCTGGTCCGATAGCTCTTTTAGAGCCTATTCTTGTAGAGACAGAGATGCTCGAGATGGGGTACTATCTCGAAGTTAGACGGAAGTAACAGGTGTCCTCGAGACCGGGCACTATCTCGAGGATAGATCAATATTGGAAGCTGCTTAGAGCTTATAATTATAGCAACAGTGATCCTTGAGATCGGGCACCATCTCGAGGCTAGATTGATACGAGGACCTTGATACCTCGAACGCTGCATGACACCGTCCTCCAGATGACATGACTTGTGAAGTGACCGAGGTGGTCCCACCAGTAAATTTCCCCAAAAGTAGTAATGGCATGGTCAAAATTAATTGGCCTTCAAAGTAGGCGAACAGTCGCCACTTGCTCTATATATGTACTTTCCTTCTTCATCTGAAGACTTTGCTGCTTTGAGAAACTGTCTTCTTAACTTCTCTACTGGACGCATCAGAAAATTCTCCGAGATAAGACTGTTTCCTCTTGGAGAGGAGGAGGGGTCGTCGGCTTCGGGGCCGAATAATGAAAATAAACCGAAGGAGTCCTCGGTGGGTGAGGAAACTCATAGCGAGGCAAGGTATTACTAGAGGAATAAAGGCGATGAAGTTGCGCCTATCAAGCCCAAGGTCTCTAGCCTTAGAGAGTGGTTCCTTCTTCCCCGGTCGAAGGTACTTCGAGGGAAAAGGGTCTTCTTCCGCCACGTTCACCTCCTGTCGAAGGTACTTCGAGGTATGTTCAGGGCCAAGGGCCGCCTGATGGGAGCGGAATCCCGAATGATCATGTCCCCTCTCGAGATGGTTCAACTGGGGCGGAAGGGACAAGAGCAGGAGATGCTCGCTCGGCCTTCGAGGAGGCTCAACGGTTCTGCTCTTATGTAAGCTTCTATGACCTTTGAGGTTTTACTAGCTCTGTGTTTTCATTTTCTGACTGAAGCTTCTCTTTCATAGGCTTTTGACAAGCTCAAGTACGAATTGCTTCGCTGCAAGGCTCAGTTGCGAAAAGCCTTGGACGGGGAGAAATCCCTCAAGCTGCTATGTGATAAAAAGCAAAGGAGTTGACACACCTTCGGTACGAGGTGAATCGATGTCATAACTACGAAGATCGCCTCGAGAGATAGGTAACCTTCGTTTCCATGATATGCATGTTTCTACTCCTATCTTATAAGATTAACATTTTAATATTACAGTTGCAGAGAAAGACAGAGGACTTGGAATGCCTCTAGGGAAAAGTTGGCCAGGCCAACTGTCGCGCCCCCCATTTTTCCCTTTAGCGGAGATCGGGTTCGTGACATTATGACAACTCTTTTTGAAGGAAGAGGGTTAAAAAAAAATAAGAGTCGCCACCTAATGATTTTAAGGTGCGTTAGGGAACCTAGAATAATTAACTCATGAGACTAGTTTGCATTACCAGAGATTGGGTAAGGGCTTGAAATTATCCCGAGGGGAAGGTGTTAGGCACCCCTCAGGATCCACAATTGTGGTTCCCGGCCAAATGGTTTTCGTGAATTTGTACAACAAGCAAATAACAAGTAAAGGCTCAAGTAAGAGGGGATTTCAAATAAGCATTGAAGTTATTTAATTTCGAAAGAACTAATAAAAACATTTGAGAGAAAAGATATCCTAGGTTTAAAACAATATGGATCACATCAATGCAATACCCAATAGACACTCCTCAGAGAGGGGCTACATGTGGTATTAGGGCACCGGTCATCATATCCATATTCTACCCTTTCCCACCCCGTGAAGGTAATTAAAACGTGTGTTGGTCACGAACTCTATTGCATGCTATTACCCGTCCCATCCTATCAGTCCCGAGGAGGCTAGGCCTACTATCCTAAAAGGAGGTACTAGGCTGACCCCTAGGTGTAAAGGACAAGATTCTAAGCGACAAGCAAAGACAATTAGGACTGCCAATAAGGGGAAAACAAATAAGAGCAGATATGAGGCACATGTATTCCTCCACAGGTTATGCACATAATTAGCACGACTCAAACACAGGCAAGGCCTTTTTAACTTCAGAACCTAAGGCATGATATCTAGGCGAGAATGCAATAGCGAGGCAGTTTTATTACTGAATTTTAGAGAAGGAATTTTACCAATTACTGACTACTGATTTTAACCTGTTATTAGTCAAACAGTATGTATAAAGGAATATACTTTCAACTCTTAACATATTTAGAACCAAAGGCTTGCCTAGGCGTACTGATTACCATAAAAAAAATTGCTCAAGTCCTACTGTTCTAGGCGCCCAGATTTTAGCAAAATAATTAGCAAATATAGGTGAGTCTGTTTCAATCCTTAAACAGTCTAGGGGGTATTAGACAAATATAAATGTAGTCCTAGGAGGCATGATATCTAATGCAAAATGATGCAAGACCTAAGCAGGATATTCTAAATGCATGAATTACGCATAGTTTCGAGATAGGCAAAATGACAGTTTTAATCGTTGTTTACCTAAAGCATGATCTCTAAAGCATGGTAAGATAGGATCGTAATTTTAGTTAACACGTTCATTCTAAGGTGAGATTTTAGATCACATTTCAGACTACATAGTCAGAATCACATGGTAGAAAATTTTTTTATTAGCCCTATGGTAGGATTTCTAAGTGACATTTCAGAATATGAAACATGAGCAGAAATATTGTGATAGCCATTTTTGTTGTCGTTATTCACCCTATAAACAGGATTTCTAAGTGTAATGAGATGCTTAATGCAGTAAAGCTGAGCAATATGATATGTATGGCATGCTTGTTGTACCTAGACATGGTTACTATTGCACATATAAGAAAAGTAAACCTATAGGCATGATTTCTACTCGTACATATACTATAGAATGCATATTCCCACCCGTTTTCACTATCCAACCCCAAATATTTGTTTACAAATTATTACAGACCATAAATCATAAATTACATAACCAAAAGAAAAATAAGAAGTTATTTTTATAGTGAGCCTTCATTTAGGCCCAGATCCTCCAACATCAATGCCTTTAGTGTTTCATAGCCTTTCATAGTCCGGGTGTGTCAAAGATCCCTAAGGACCTCAGGGGCTCCCGGGAAATGCTCACACCCAGACATAGTCACCAAGAGTTAAACATGTGCAGTGGGGAAATACCATCCTCAGTGTGCCAAAGTTCAGAGGGAACTCAAGAGGTTCCCAAAGCAGTGCTCACACTGAGGGGGTGGAACTTAAGAATCTAGGAATAAAGTGAAGTGCCAGGGGTGAGTTTGGAAAGGTTTTGAAAGGGATTTAATAGGAAAGACAACTTTAAACAGGAAAGATTAGTTAAAGATAAGTTTTGAAAAAGAGTAGTAGAAGATTTTATGCAATGAGAATAGTTTCTAAAATGGTAAGGCAGCCAGAACAAACAACACACACAGAATAAGGACTAAGATAAGTTCAGCAATCGCACGCAGGGTAATGGGGGATTGGGGGACAAATATGAAGCATGTAAGTGTAAGCACACAGTAGGTAGAGTCACACATGAATTCAGAATCAGAGAGATCCTCAGGGGTTCAAAGGTTTAAGGTATAATAGGCATTTCAATACTACACAGGAACAAAGCAATCACAAAATGCAGGTTGTATTACCACACAGAGGTCCAGACTATCATCAGGGAAACATTAAAGTAGAACCTAAAAGGGATATAAACATGCTGAGTCTAAGGGAGGGGACACATTCAGGGACATGTTAATGGGTCATGAAAGAGGACATATTAGTTGCAAGTTGAACAACAGAACCATAGGTAAAAGCAAGCTAGGAATAGGATGAATTGCAATAATAAAAGAATCATGTTGTTTTTTAGACTTGAATTGAAATCAAGACATACCAGTAGAGGAAATGGTAGACACATAATGAGCAAGAGATAGCACAATAGTTATCCTGGGCTTGTAGCCGGCTAATAATAGACAGTAGCAAGTAGCACAAAAGAAGCAGAGAATTTAGGTGTAAGAGAGATAGCTTTGAACCACAAGTATTCGTGTGTCTGTGTTATTGAAAGGCTCGAGTATTTATAGTTGAAAAACAAGTAGTAAAATAAGATAAGAATCATAGTAGTATGGTAATTAAGGAACTCGGAATCAATTAATTAGGAAATCACGACAATTATTCCCTTGAGTTAAGGAACTTCAAAAATTCAAACGGTAAAACCAATAGCATATAAGGTAATAAAAATCAGTACATGACTAATAAGGAAGGAATCAAAGTTCATTAAGTATAGGGTAGTCAATTAGGACTAAATTCAGAAAACTTTAATTAAGGAAATGATTCAATAAATAGAGTACCTCAGCAAACAAGGTAAAGGAATCAATTAATTTAAACAGACGAGTAGAATTCTAGGGTTTTAAAAGAAATCTTTCAATCAGACCATCGAATAAGGAACTCAGAATCAATCAAGAGAGAGTCATGATTCTATATTTCAACGCATATATAGAGAAACAAACAGTCATAGCAACAAACAAATTCAGCATCATTTGACGGAAAGAGGTAAGAGGTGCATAAATCCAGATAAATAATCACATAGAGGTAACAGAAGTAGGCTAAGGCTTCAGTAAAACTTATCTGAAGTATGACAAACACACAATCATAATAAGAAACAAGTAGTCAGGCTAATACGAAGAACCCAGACAAAGATCTTAAGGGTTAGGGATTCTGACATAAGCGAGTTTAAAAAGCAATAAAAGTATAGAATCAGTAGAGATGTGCACAGAAAATATTTAAATGTGAAGGAAAAAGTCAGTTTAAACAGGTATAGAAGAATTCTGAGAAACACTAATTTTTAGAGGAAGTAAAAACAGTTTAAAGTTGATGATTCTTAAAGATTGAGTTGATAACAGTGTATAATATTGAGAGAAACATACTTGAATTGTTAAAAACATCATGGATCTAAGAGATTTAAGCAAAAGTTAGGGTTTCAAAAGAAACCCAAGTAGAACGGAAAAACATGTTGTGAACCTTAAGGATCGTAACAAATATGGTGTGATTTTGCCCAAAAACCCACCGGAGAGACAATGAACACCCAAAACAGAAACCCTAGATGCGAGTCAGCATGGCCTAGGGCTCTTGAAGGCCTCAGAGATGACGAGCAAGGTGAGGGAGACCCATTGGAGGCTTGAGGTTGAAAGGTGGTCACCGGAGATGGCCGGAGAAGGGAGGACAAGCTTCATCGGAGACGAAGAGACGAGAAGTCTCTAGAGAGACTAGAGAGAGAGAGAGAGACTAGAGTAGAGAGATGAGGGGTCGTGAGAGAATGAGGGTTCGTAGGGAGGTAGGTTAGGATTAATTAAGGAAACAAATATCTGGGTCGTTGATCCAATTTGATCAAGGACTCAGATTGGTTTGGGGTTGGGCCGGGTATTCAATTGGTCTGGGCTGGGGTATTCAATTGGGTCGTTAAATCTGATGGGTTGGGGCTAAAAATTAGGCTAGAATTTAAATAAAAAGTGGCTAATTGTTAAATACCCCTTTAAATAGATAAATAATTAATAAAAATAGCTAATAATTGTATAAAAATGAGATTAAATCTAAATAAATGAAATTAAGGTGATTAACTAATATAAAAAAATATAAAATGACTAATTATTGATTTAAAATGGTATAAAATGTACAATTGTGCTATAATTGTGAAAATTATTGTAGTTATAGCTAAATAATGCCAAATTAGCTAATTTGTGAAATAATTAAATCCTAATGGAATTAAATAGGATTATGAATAATATATTAAGCAGGGAAACGTCTTGAAATTATTTATAACACCATTTATGAATAATTATTGAATATGAAATACTAAATAAACAGGAAAATAATTCGATAAAAATATGGAAAATTATAGAAAAATACCAATTATTATAAAAGTGATTTTGAAGGTATATATGCAAGTTTGAAAAATAATTTGAGGAAAAATTGGGTATCAACACCAACTATGAGTGTAGTGAGCTAAGGGCTCAGATCGATGCCCAAGTTGCAGCTAAGAAAAATGCTCTGGCCAGGGTTTCATCCCTCGAGGTGCAACTCCGGAATGCTCGTGAGAACGGCTCGGCCCAGACGAGTAGGATTGTAAAGCTCGAGTCTGATCTCTTGAAGATGAAGGTCGACGTCGTGGACGCCCGGGTCGAAGCTGAAGAGATTCAAGCTAAGGCTGATAAGAAAGTGGCAGTCTATTTGAAGGACGATGCCGATGCTCGAGCCGAGTTGGGAGGGGCTTCTAATTGTGATAGTAGGAGAAGTGACTATGCCTGATGCATATCCCGAAGGGAAACCCTCGAGGAGATCCACGCTACAGGCTTCGATCTCTCGGGAGAGATAGAGCAGGCCAAGGCAGATGAATACGACGCCAAATGTTTTCATATCCGATTCCGAGGATAATGAGGAAGAGGCCGATAGAGCTGCAGTCCTCGAGGGGAAAGTAGTCTAGGATTTATTTTTCTACTTTGTATAAGACTCCATGTGGAGAACTTGTGAATGTATATTTGTAATACATATATATGAAAAATCTTTTGACACTTTCAATTATCTTGTATCTATTCTCTTTTTGTCTTGAATTTCAATTATCGATAGCTGGTCCGACGAATTGGACTTCGGGGTAAGAAACCCCTTAGGTTTACAGATTGGCCCTAAGGCTTGTTAGGCTGGCCCGTAGGCTCTTACGCCCTTGCCCTTAGGCATTTTTAGGCTGGCTCGTAGGCTCTTATGTATTGGCCCTTAGATGCTTTTTAGTTAACCGTTTAGGGCTCAGTCGTCGAGTCGGGTTTCGACTCGAGCTCATTGACCCTTAGGTTTTTGAATTAGCCCTGAGGTTCTTTAGGATGGCGCTTAGGCTCTTATGCGTTGGGTCGACACGACCTTTAGTATGGCTGTAGATTCCCTCGCTAAAGACTTTTTTAAAGTTTTTTTGTTCGTCAGACTCTTCGACGGTTCAATTAGAACCTCGATTGTAAGTCGTTGTGTGACGATAAATGATCACCTCGGGAGGTGTCGCCGAGTCGCGTTAATTTAGCCGGAGCCTTATGACCGTAGTCATTGTGTTTGGCCGGAGCCTTACGACCTTAGTCATTGTGCTTGGCAATAGCCTTTTGACTGTAGTCATTTTGTTTGGCCGTAGCCTATTTGGTCCTCGAGTAAGGTAGCCACGGTGTCTATATCGAGGGTATGCCCTTTTAGGGGTCTTACAAGTTCGAATATATAGTTTTGCTTTAAAATCAGGATTATGCCTTTTGTAAGGTTTTGTAATTTGGACATGCTTTACTTGAGGTCTTACAGTTTTGGTGTTGCCATATGGAGGCTTTTTGGGCCCGAGGTTGCCCGGTCGGGGTCTTGTGGCCTCGAGTTTTTGATAGCTTGATCGGGTGACAGCCGATGACAGACTCCGAGACATCGAGAGATTTTGGATCTGGAGCTATTGCTTGTAATCTTGATGTTTCCTTATTGAGGGCTGGTGAACTCGAAGTATCCGGCCCTGAGGTCTTACGGCTTTGAGTTTTTGGTGTGAGTCCCCGAGTTTTCAGGTGCTTCCTAGCCCTTGGGTCGTTTCCTGTGAAAAATAGCAAACCGTTTTAAAATTCAAGACTTTGGGGGATAAAAGATATTCCTCTGATTACTTGGTATAAGTATACATTGTTTTTTCCATCGAGGGTTTTATTATTCTATGCGTAAACGATTCATTTGATCGTTTGGCGCGATACATAGTTTTTCTATCGAGACCCTTTTGGCTTACTTCGATTTCTCTGAAGAGGTGACCTCCTGGGGGGGATGCCCCCCAGTATTCGAGGTTGATTTAAAAGAAGCCTTGAATACTTGTTGAGTCATCCTTAGATAGCATATAGATGTTGCCTCCTTAAAAACCTTGCCGGTAAAACCCATTTGGGATAAAATCCAATCTAAGGGAAAATGAGTGCGACACATGCTTTAAAACCTAAGGTCTTTGAGTTGGAAGGTGCTTTGATTTTTTAATCGGACACTTGCACATAGGTCAGTGTAAAACATAAACAAAAGGGAGACGGTCATGCCTTAGCAGCGATGGCATTCGAGCCTCAATGTGCTTCAACCACTTGTTCCGGGGACACGGTATGGTCCTTTACTCATTAACTCGGGTGTAGCTGAGGATGTAGCTTACGACTGCTACTTGGATGTTTGCTTATCCTTTGACTGCTTCGATGAAGAAGGTGACGATGTCGGTGCCGCATCGTGTAGCGCAAACATCTCTCTTGCGGCATGTTTCTCCCCATATACATTTTTTTTCCCTTCTTCGTTGGAAACATCATAATTTTATGAAGCGTTGATGGTACTTCCCTCATGCAGTGTATCCACGTCCTTCTGAACAAGGTATTGTACCTCACATCTCCATCGATGACGTGAAACTTGGTGTTTTGGGTTGTGCCGGCCATGTTAACCGGGGGGATAATCTCTCCTTTGGTTGTCTCACTCGCTATGTTGAATCCCTTGAGGACTCGAGAGGCGGGCACGATCTGGTCGAGTAGTTTGAGATGCTCCACCACCCTTGACCTGATTATATTGGTTGATCTACCTAGATCCACAAGCACACATTTAATTTGAAATGTATTCACAAGAAAAGAAATTACCAATGCGTTGTTGTGAGGCTGAGATAGGGTTTCGATGTCCTCGTCACTGGATGTGAGAGCGTCCTCGGGCATGTAACCTCGAGTTCGTTTTTCTATGGTGATGGATATTTTTGCTTGTTGACAAAGATTCTTTGGGGTGTCGATTCCCCCCGTGATCATGTGGATGAAATGTTGTGGCTCTTCTGCTTCATTTCTCTTGTTCGCCTCTCTTTCCCAAAATTAATTTTTAGCTCGATCTCTGAGGAACTCTCGGAGGTGCCCCTTGTTGATTAGTCGGGCTACTTCCTCCCGGAGCTGTCTGCAATCTTCGATCATATGACTGTGTGTACCATGAAATTCGCACACCAAGTTATGGTTCCTTTGCAATGGATCTAATAGTATGGGTTTTGGCCACCTGGTGTATTTGATTTTACCTATGGCCGATACGATGTACTAAACATCAATGTTGAAGTTGTACTCAGATAATCGGGGTGCCTCCACCGGTCTTGTGTGTTTGTCGAAATCGGCTCTGCTCATGAGTCCCCGAGGTTTCTGACCTTGATCTGCCCTACGGTCGTTTCGAGGTATGTTACGCCTTGGGGCGTTTCTTCGATCTTCAGTGTATGGTTGATACCTTTCCTTGTTTGGCCTTGGATCCTTTTCCAGGAGCCTACCAGGATATACCGAGCCTGAGGGGTCTCCCAGTTGGTCGTCTTCGACCCTAATCATTGATTGATATCGGTTATGGAAATCCGCCCAAGTGACGGCGGGGTATTATACCAAGTTATACTTTAGTTTCTTTGAAGCTATTGAGCTTCGTTCATTCAAGCCTTGGGTTAAGGCCTGCACTGCCCAGTCATCTGAGACCGGTGGTAATTCCATTCGCCCCATTTGAAAGTGAGATACAAATTCCTATAGATTCTCGTTTTATCTTTGTTTGATTTTCAAGACGTCTGATTTCCTTGTAGCAACCTTGATGGCACCGGCATGTGCCTTTATAAAAGAATTTTTCCAGTATGGCATTGAATCTATCGAATTCGGGGTTCGGTTGTGATACCATATCATAGCCCCCTTTGATAACATTTCTCCGAACATTTTCAATAGGGCGGACTCAATCTCATCCTCCTTCAAGTCATTTCCCTTCACGGCACAAGTGTAGGCAGTGATGTGCTCGTTGGGGTCCGAAGTCCCAATGTACTTTGGGAGATCGGTCATTCTTAATTTCTTCGGGATGGGTTTCGGAGCCGCACTTGATAGGAACGGCCTTTGCACAAATTTCTTTGAATCTACACCCTTTAGAATTGGGGGTGCGCCTGGGATCTGGTCGACCCTTGAATTGTCGGTTTCTACCTTTTAGTCGTTGGCTTCGATCTTCTTCTCACCTGATTCAATCCTCTCCGTGAGGTCCTAAAGCATCTTCATAACAGTGGGGTCGGCTGCTGAGCCGTTGTCGCTGGACCTCTCCGGTGCCTGTTCAACTCGAGGAGCCGTTTCCGGTGTTGCTGTACTTGGAGTCTTTTGATGGCTTTGCAGCTGAGCAATTGCCAACTGTTATGCCTGCAACATTTCAAAAATGATGTGAAGCCTAACCTCTCTCTCCTCCCGAGCTGGAGTTTTCTGAACCCCCAATTCATTTTCTTGTTTTGCGCCTCCGTCAGTGTGGGAGTTTATATCGACGTGTTGGGCATTGCGCGAGCCCACGTCCACGGGGATTGACTCTTATGTGTTCTCAGGGTTTTGTTGTGGTACACCAGCATTTGAAACAACTACAACATTCTCTCCATGGTCCTCAGAGTCATTGTTTTCATGTGCATTCACTGATTTAGACAGTTTGACCTGAAATAAAAAATTCTTGTACAAGAAAAAATGTGAAGAATAACTTGTGTTTTTCAGTGAACCAGCACTAAAACAATCACTATTATTTTTAACCCCACGGTGGGCGCCAAACTAATTACCTTGGAAATGGTAATTACAATTAAATTTGATTTTGTGGTTCTAAAAATATGTGATTTTTTTTAATACTAGTTGTTAAGAAATACATGCTAGGCGTGAAATGAGGAAATAAGATAAGAGTCAAAGAGAGCAAAGATATGCAAACCAAACTACCCTATGTCGGGGTTTTGAGCTGGCCGAGATAGGACCTCGAGGTCGAGGATCGGTGACAATAGTGAATGACCGATTAAGGTCTAACAGTATTAGGGGCCTCGAAGGCTGCTATTTATGATCAATGATGAGTAAGAAATGAAGAACAATAAGTGAAACACAATAAATGAAAGCAATAAATCAAAGGAATCGACAATGGAGAATGTGTAATTTAGAGAGTAGAGAATGTTCTTGTATTGAACATCATGTGTGCAAGAAATAATAAGGGTCCCCTTTATATAGGAGGGGGAAATCCCAACATAGTACATAAACATTTATTACAAAGATATGTAGTTGGTACAACTATTTAATGCCATGGTACGGACTTGTACTATTCTTGCAGACCTGGTCAACTTTAACCACGTGCCTTTCGGGAGCTTCCGGCTCGTCCATGATAGCCACCGATTTATACTGCCCCGAGGTCGAGCATAGGGAACCCTCAGGGTCAAACCTTGAGTTGTGCCTCGAGCCTTCTGATGGCGGTCAGTGGAAAGCCATAATAATCATAAAATCGTTCTCTCTAATTTTAGCGATATACAAATTTATATGTAAGTATTGTGGACTTACCAGTCCTATGTACATGTTCTGTTTGGTGTTGCTGGTTGTAGATATATATGGCGGCCTCGTTGTCCTTGATTGGTATTGTCAACTTTTAGGTAGTCCTCGCCAAGCTGGAGGGTTACCCATCATGAGATCATATTTATAGAGTGGTATGCTAATGCCAAGTATGTCATCGTGTGTCGGCCACACTCCCCAAGTTTGAGGTGTGACATGGAATCTCTAGCTTGTGTTGACATCAAAACAGGGACATCAAGAGAATTATGTGGCATACTCAACGCCAAAGAAAACACAAAGACACGTAATAATATGTATATAACCGTATCAAACAACACGAAAGCATCTTTGTGATAAACTGAGATAATACATGTAGAAATTGCATCGCACGACTCCACCTTGGGCTACCCGAAAATGCATAACAATGAGGCTGAGGCCCACCAACCTATCTTCCATCTCTAGGACCTCTCACTGATTGGCCTCCACCTCTATCTACTTGACCCCCATCTCTTTCTCGTTGAGCGGATGGTGGAGCAACCAGTGTCAGAATCATGGCACGAGCACCCTCCTATGGCATACTGCTCTGCAACCTAGGGCAAAACCACGCGACATGACTTAGATCTCTATGTACATATAAAGCCTTTTGATTACGTGCCTACTGAACCTGGATCTACCACTGACAACCCAAATATCCACCTTAGTAACTCTCTATCAGAGTTGCACTAATGGGAGCTAGAGGTGCACTGTACGCTAGCTGCTCGATACGTGATTCATAAGCATTGTATCTACATGATGTACCATGTGTGACATTTATTTTTGACTATATCGACCTGATAGGATGGACTTTACCAAAGGAACCATTGCCTCTCGAAGAGCCATCATTTTCCATCCAAAATGACGGATCATATTGTCAGAGGTCGTCTCCATCGCCTAGTCTCTAATGAGCTCAATACTCTTGGAAATCTACACCAACTAATTAAAAGAAATCTTAGTCTGGACTCTCTACACCTTCTCCCTATCACTAGGGATCAAGATACCTGAATGGCGAGACAAATCGACAAATCTAGTCTCATACTAAATAACGGTCATGCTACCTTACTAAAGGCACTCGAACTGGTTGTGCAGCTTATTTCTCTGAGTGAGGGGAATAAAATTCTTCAAGAATAATTGTGAGAACTTAGCCCATATTTCAGGAGGTCATCCCACATGCCTACCCAGCTCATAAACCTGCCACCGCCTCTTGGTGGAACCATGCATCTGAAAGACTCTGAAATCTTCTCCATTTGACTCCACTAGTCCCAAGTTGCACAAAAGCTAATGGAAATGATCTAAGAAGTCATGACCATCCTTTGAAGGTGCATTATAAAAGTGAGGGGGAAACAACTTGGTGAACTTATCTAACCTCTTCAGCTCATTAGTTGACATCATGGGCCTATCCCCGGGCTGTGTAGAAAACAAGAAATAATAGGTCGAACCACCCCAACTGGTAGAAGTCCTGGGGTTTGATAACCATTGGCCATATTCTCCGAGGTATGAGTAGTATGAGTTTGAACTCCACCCATGTTCTGAGAAATGGCAGGTGCAAAAGGAAACACACCGGCTTAAGCCATACACTCCATAGAGCAAACCATGCGGGCTAAGGAGTCCAAAAGCACTAGGGTAAAAATGAACCCCTCTAGGACCTGTGTCGGTCCTATTAGCTCGACCTAATCTTGAACCTCATCATCTTGACATGTCTAGGGCGCAACTATTGGTGCCTTTGTGTGTTCTCTAGGTTGAGCTCTGTGTCTATCTCAATCTCTGCCCTTGCCCCGGCCCTTACCCTTAGTAGTGGCTGAAATTTAGGGCTCCAACTTGCGATCATCCGGAGACAAAGCACGTGTCCTCATAATCTGTGAGAGAATAAAAGAAGAAGGATTAATAATTTATAATAGAAGAAAGTTACATGATAGAAAAAGAAAGAAAGTGAAGTTTCCTAAAGCCTTATAAACTCTAGAATAAGTACAGATGTCTCAGTACCTCTCCTCAAGACTCTACTAAGCTTGCTTATGACTCGTAATACATATGAAACCTATCTCTGATACCAACTTTCCATGATCTAAAACCCAACCCCCATGGGGTTGTGGTGGCGGCTAATACCTCTTGCTGGGCAAGCCAACACATATGATAAATACGAAAGGAATGAAATTAACAGTTACAACAAAATGATAATATAAAGTAAAAATTACTCAACAACATACATAATAAGTCTAAATATCAGCACTGATGATTCAACCATCCCAATACTTGGAGTCATGAGTACATGAGTTACTATAGTTTACTAAATACATTTTCTTGAAAGAAATACATACAAACAATACATGGGAAATGAAAATATAACTCTAAGGCCTGCAAACGGTATGTAGCTCTACCTTGAGTCTCCAATGTGGTATCCGCTAAGCACTTTGTGGGACTCTGTTGGTATCAATGTCTTGATCTGTACAATAAGTACAAAAGTGTATTATGAGTACAACTAACCCAACTTACTTCGTAAATGTCGAGCCTAACCCGAAAAGGTAGTAATGTGGTTAAGATGGGAAATATAAACATGTGCAGTTATGTAACGAGAAATTATCAAATGACAGGTAAAACATCAAGTAAGATTACAAGATAACAATATGTGAGTGAATCAACAAGTATGTTAGTATGAAGATATAGAAATAGGAAGTAAAGGAAGGTACTAATAAAGTGAACCACAATTTGTGCTTCTACAAACAATTCTGAACAAACTTTTCAAAGACAATTACAAAGCAACATATCCACCAAGTTCTCTATCCGGATAACAAAATAAAGATAAACAATACCAACAAATGACATAGCATCACCCTTCTTGATTTTACTCGCATCCTCACAACATAATATAATAGCTATCTGGGAAACAACATTCATGCATATCCTCTCTTTTTCTCAAGAACAGTAACACCCTTCGTGCAATGATATCGATATACGAATAAATCACGTAAACACCATTCGTGCAAAATCTCTCTCCCTTACGAGCATGGAATCACCCTTCCTGCAGTTCACTTTTGTATAGCACATGTAGAGCATGTAACACATAATACATATAATAACATGGTACAAATAAAGATAACGCTACCCACATGCTCATAACTCTTCATATTCACCACCTCCAACACATATATTACATAGTAAATAGACTCAACTACACCTTAATTCTCTCAAGTCGGGTTTAACCAAGACACTTACCTGTGTTGGAGCAATATTTACAATCCAACACGGCTTTCCCTTTAGAACAAGACTCCAACCCACCCGAATCTAGTCATGTATTGAGCAAATAAGCCAAAACAAAGTTATAGGAGTTAGCTTAGTATTAAAAAGATTCGATCTTTATCATATTTGAAAAATCCAACAAGAAGTCTACCCAAGTCCACGTGGTTGAATTCTGAAATTAAGATCAAATCCCGATTATCCATTCACCCTGATTCCAAATATGTGATATCTTTTGATAACCGTCCCTCAATTTGAGGTCTAACTCAAAATTACAAAATCCTAATTCGACCCAAAACCCCTATTGATCAAAAGCAATTTAAAGTTACTAAACTTTGATGTTGGGAAGATATTGCTCTCTGAAACATGTTATATGTGGAGTACAGGTCTCAATGATGGAGTAAAATGAGCTATCTCCCATATTCCTAATCTTTTACCCAACTGCAGGTATAATCGGGAGTTGTTGTTCGCAATTGCGTTGTTTGCAAAAGAAAACCAGTGATCGCAAATGCGAACAATACCTAAGGCCATCTATTGCACAAATACGACATATTCATTTCAAACGCGAACAATGGGACCCTTGAAAATGCTAATTGAGCTTCGCAAAACCAAAGCGGTGCCCTCTCTCATAGAGTCGCAAAATGCAAAATCCGACCATATTGCAAATGCGATAAAAGCTTTTCAAATGTGAAGCTTCCCAGACCCTACCCGGCATTGAAAATGCGAGTGTGAAAAGACTCGCAAGTGCGAGGTATACAGTACCAGCAATCCTAGTCTTTCCAAAATAGTCCAAAACTCATTCGAAACTCACTCAAGCCCTTCGGTCTCCAATCTAAATATCCACACAAGAAAAATGAATCATACGAACTTGCTTGTAAGATCAAATCATTAATATGACATCTAAAATGAAGAATCAAGCATGAAAACTAAAAGAATTTCATAGTTCAAACTTCAAAATTTTAACTTTTCATATTAACCGCTGAAAACTGCCTTGAATTACCCAAGACATGTAACGACCCAATCAGTCGTTTTGAGAATTTGTACTTCGTTCGGTGGTTTGAGAGCATGAGTAGATCTGTATGTTGTATTATGACTTTTGTATATCGTCATTTTCGGTTTTTGAGTGACTTAGAACTAGTTTGGAAGAATTATTTTCATGTTTGATGCTTTAAGTTGGAAGAGTTAACCAAGTATGACTTTCGTGTATTTGACATTGGATCAAAGTTTTGATGGATCTGTTAGGTCCGGTTAGTGATTTCTGACTTGGGCTTATGCTAAGGTTTGCATTTTGATATTTTTAGGAGGTTTCAGAACTATTTGGCAAAAGTTGGCAATATTTAAGGTTTGAAATGTTCGTAAGTTTGACCAGGAGTTGACTATGGAGATATCGGGTTCGGATTGTTGTTCGGGGAATTGGAATAGGTTTTTTCTATGTCATTTGGAACTTTTGTTCAAAATTTGAGTTTCTTCCGAATTGATTTGGTTTGGTTCGACACGAGTTTTAGAAGTTAAAAGTTCAAAAGTTCATTATGTATGATTTGAGGTATGATTCATGAAATTGATGTTGTTATGTGTGATTTGAGGCCTCGAGTAGGTTGGTGTTGTATTTTAGAACTTGTTGGTTTATTCAGATGGGGTCCCGAGGGGCTCGGGTAACAGGGTAGAATCAAACCATTTTATTAATGATTACGTTGCAGGGTTTTTGATATTGTCTGGCATCTCTGGTATAATTCGCGATCGCAAAGTGTGTTATGGCCACTGGTAGTTTGTTCATCACGGACGCGACACATTGTATGCATTCGCGGAGGTTTTGATTGGTTAGTGTTCGTGTTCGCGGATGGGGAACCACGGTCGTGTAGTGCTGAGCTGGGGAATTCTTAATAACTTCTGCGTAAGCATGGTCGCGTTGGCGAAGCTTTGGTATCTGCGGGAATCGCGTTCATGTGGCCACTAAGACAAACACGTAGAGCACTTTTGTGGAAGTAACGTTTGTTCTTCGCGATCGAGAAGGAATTCACGTGATCACGATGGGTATTGTTGTTCAGTGATGATAAGTAGTCTATTTTAAAACTTTGAGTAATTTCATCACATTTTGGGTTGGGGAGCTCATATTTTAGCGATTGTTTAGACGATTTTCACCATATGGATTAGGGTATGTGTGTTCTACTTGATTTTGATTATATTTCATGATTCGGTTTTCAATTTTAGCATTTGAATGAGGATTTCCAAAGAGAACTTGGGGGGTTTTGTCTAAACTTTCCTAAAGTGAATTTTTTGTTAACATTGATTAGGAGTTGGATTTGACTGAAACTAGTATGGTTGGACTTGTAATTGAGTGTGTTATCATATTTTATTAATATTGTCAGGTTCGATGTGCGAGGCTCGGTTTGACTTTTTGGTTGACTTTGAGTTTTTATTTAATATTCGAATCGATTGGGTTTGTCTCCTATGACATTATTTCATGTTTTTGAGTTACTTTTGGCTAGTTTCGAATTATTCAGAAGTTGATACGTGCGTGATGGAATTTATACACTGTGTTTGGATTGCTTGGTATTTGTTTTGACTTGTTTGAGGTAAGTATCTTATCTAGACTTTATTGAGGCACTAGTTTCCTGAAGTATTTGTGATAGCCACATGCTATGGATGTGTATATGTATGGGATTTGAGTACATGTGCGAGCACCGTGATACTTATCCATGCTCGAGGTAGTGCTTCGGCTATGATAATCCTAGACATTAATGTAAGCTTTAAGCTATTAATGTTTCTCATATTTGTAACATTGTTGTTAACCATTTGCGCCATGCTCGAGGTTACGAAGAGATTAATTTCCTGAATAAACTTGGTAATTGCTATTTTTGCAATGAAATTATTGATTTGAGATACGATATCACACTTTACACATGCCTACATTTAGCTCAATATATATGCTAGATTGTTGATTGAGCATAACACTTTAAAACAAAGAGTTGTGAGCACCAAGGTGGTACTATCTGAGATTTCTTGTTTTGGCTATATAAATGTTCCATACTTTTTAAAATTATGTATTTTACAAGTGATATCAAGTATAACATATAGTTCTTGCTTCTATTACTTCGTCGAGGTTACTTATGATACTTATTGAGTACATGGGGTAGGTTGTACTCATGCTACACTTCTCCACCTTGCGTGCAGATCTTGAAGCTGATGTTGTTATGAAATGGTGGGAGCTGGCATTGAAAACGTACCTGCATTACATTTTTGCTTCTACTCGTTCTTGGTAGTTCTAGATTTGAGATTCCGTTTATGTACATTTCAAATAGATGTTGTATCATTTTTCTATCATGTTGTAATTCTATTGCTTTGTGCCTCGTGACTTGTACTATCAGTTCTTGGGTTGTTGTATAAAATATTATTAATTTCATTTGGAATATGTTGACTGTTAGCTAGTTTACCTAGCAGGTTAGATTAGGTGCCATCAAGACTAGTTGATTTTTGGGTGGCGATAGGACCCCAACCAAACATGCGTACAAGTTCAAAATCATCATACGAAACTACCGGAATCGTCAAAACAAGGTTGTTACCTATAATGTTGACTGTAGTTAACTCTAGCCATTTTCAAGTTCAAAAATTAAGTCTTCTTTAATCATTCACATTTAGACTATTCGGAAATTAACACGAACCATGCACGCAAGCCATAAATAATCAAATAGTGTCATGAAAGGTCTTAAGTCATAAAAGGGAGCTAGTACTCAAAATGACTTATCGGGTCATTACATGGATCAAATAGTGTAAAAAGATCTCCACCCTGTAAATCTCCACTACTTAAATGTGCAATAGTAATAAAAAAGATGGAGAAGGAACAACAACAACCCATTAGAATCCCACTAGTGGGGTCTGGGGAGGATAGAATGTACGCAGACCTTACCCCTACCCCGAAGGGATAGAGAAGCTATTTCCGGGAGACCTTCGGCTCACAGACAGTAGATATGTAAGCACAACAAAACTCAGAAAATAGTATCAGCATCGTAAACTACAACAAATAAATGGAAACACCAAAATGTGAAAGACAACAACAACAACAACAGTAATTTAAAAATAAAAACATAAAAAAATAAAAATTATGAAACACAACAAAAATCGCTAGCAATCCTAGACAAAACACTATCCGACTAGCCAGTGCAGCAAGGAGAAACGCTAGACTGCCCTCTAACCTACAACCCTAATGCTCCACCTCCACACCATCCTATCAAAGGTCATGTCCTCTGAAATTTGAAGTTGCACCATGTTCTGCTTGATCAGCTCGCCCAGTACTTCTTGAGCCACCCTATACCTCTACTCGTAACTGCCAGAACCAAATGCTCACACCCCCTAACCGAAGCATCTAGGCTCCTCCTCCGCACGTGCTCGAGCCACCTGAGCCTCGCATCATGCGTCTTGTCATCTACGGGAGCCACGTCCACCCTCTCACTGATTTCCTCATTCCTAATCTTATCTATTCGAGTGTACCCACACATCCATCTCAACATCCTCATAGTTGCTACTTTCATCTTCTGGATATTTAAAATCTTGACAAGCAAACACTCAGCCCTATACAACATGGCCAGTCTAACCACCGCTCTGTAAGACTTACCTTTTATGTTTTGGTGGTACATTATTGTAACACAGGACTCCAGACGTTAACCTCCATTTCATCCACCCACCCCGATACGGTGCGTGACATCCCGGTCGATCACCCCATCCCCCTGGATAATAGACCCTAGGTACTTGAAACTCTCTCTCTTAGGGATGACTTGTGAGTCAAGCCTCACTTCCACATCTGCTTCTCCCGACACATCGCTAATATTATACTCCAAATATTCCGTCTTGGTCCTACCCAACTTGAAATCTTTAGACTCCAGGGTGCCTCCATCCCTCCAGTCTCTTGTTAATGTTGTCTCTCGTCTCATCAATTAGAACTATATTATCAGGGGACAACATACATTAAGGCATCTTCCCTTGAATATGGTGTGTCAGTGCGTCCATCGCCAGGGCCAATAAGAACGGGTTGAGCGCAGATCCTTGGTTTAACCCCATAACCACCGAAAAAGGCTCTGAATCACCTCCCATTGTCCTAACCCCAGTCTTAAATCCATCATACATTTAGTTTATCCCCCTAATAAAAGAGATGGAAAAGGAAAAGAATAGAAAATACGCATTCCTCTTGAACACATAGCTCTCTACGGCCACCTCCTTTGGTCTTCCGATCCCATGGTTGAGCAGATGGGCAGCGCCTTATAGGGTTAGGAAATAATTGAGCACATATGCTTGAACAAAAGTATTTTTAAATAGAAATTGAGTAAAGAAAGAAGGCCGCTTAGATACTAGCGAAAAGGAAGATAAGAGATTAATTAATGGAGTCAAAATCAGTGAAATAAGACCACCATTTTATTTTGTCCAAATGATGAAATTATTATTTTATGTTGCTTCTAGGGAGTAATATTTCATTATTTATAGCAAAAAACGGAAACTAGATCCTCCAAACAAGTGTCACGTTACTGTAGAAAAGCTCATTCAAAAAGACACCAATAAGGTAAGGTTACCCAATTTGTGAATAACATTGTTAGGCATGATGGAGACCTAAAGGAATTTACTTTTCACCAAAAGGGAGAATGTCCTTTCACTCATAACTGAAGAAACACCTGACCCTTTTACAAGGTGATTATAAAAGAGAGTTGGATTTTTAGTTGGTTATGTGCACAGAAGGAAAAGCAAAAATATAGCAGCAGAAATGGCAGGTCCTGGTGGTTCTTCGTGCGGGGCATGCAAGTTGTTGAGAAGAAGGTGCTCCAACGAATGCATTTTCGCGCCTTACTTCTGTTATGAGCAGGCAACTAACCATTTTGCAGCAGTTCACAAGGTGTTCGGAGCAAGCAACGTCTCCAAGCTGCTTCTGCACCTCCCCCTGCACTGCCGGAGTGAAGCTGCTGTAACCATGTCATATGAAGCCTTGGCTAGGATGCAGGATCCAATTTATGGCTGTGTCGGTCATATTTTTGTACTCGAGCAGCAGGTTCATTCACTCCTTTCTTTTCATTTTATATGGCAATATTTGATTTGGCAAGTAGTTTAAAAAAGACCATCTCAAAAATATGGTTAAAAGAACATATTAATTTCATTGAGGATGAAGTAGGAGGTTTAAAATTAGTGATTCCCGATATGTATACAAAAAATACACTATTCTTTTGGATACATACTACAAAAGAAAGAATGTCTTAAAACTAGAATAGTGGCAATATCAAGTATCAGTTCCTTCAAGCACTAGATATGATAGCTCTTTATGTTCATGATTATGAATGAAGAAATTTACCTTGTCGCAGGTAGCCAGCCTCGTAGAGGAGATTGAAATCACCGCGAACCAAATGGCCTTCTATGGGGGTGAGGTGCCCATGGAGAACACAATTAATACGTTACAATTTTCCTTGGGATGTAATAACATGAACGTGGGAAATAACCATGTGAATCATAGTATCACATCCCTAGCACATGTCAATGATACATCAACAAATGAAGCTTTCATTACCCAGATTAATGCAGAACTTCCAGAGATAAATGGATGTGACAACTTATTTTCCAGTACCTTCGTTGATTTCGATATCTCGGATAGAGTTTTTGAAGGACTAGACCTGATCTGCACTAGCAATCCGTAGTGTGTGGCAAAATAAATTAACGGAATAAAATCAAGGTTTTCTTTGCCGGGAGAGTAGAGAAACAGGAAATTCAGGGATTTTATTGTGACACCAAAATGAGAATCCTGTACTCAGGCCTTGTTATGTTTTATGTTGTATATATATAATGATGTTCTTGTAAGTTATTTTTTTCATTATGTGGTCCGCATTGTTTCTTCTGTTACATTTTCACGTTTAAATGATTAGTTTAATTATGTCTTTAATTGAATGAACTAACATTCAGATGAATGCCCCTAAATTTATTACTTCATAACGTTTAGATGGAAAACATTCGCATTTGTTGTTTACTCGTAACACAATACAGTTAAATTTGTTACGTGATTTATAGACAAGTGAACTGATTTCATCCAAAAATAATAATAAAATAAGATTAAAATAGGCTTAGTAGTTAAAATTGAAGAAGACGACAAGCCTGACTCCGAGCTTGATCTCTCGGAGGACAAAAATGAATGTAATGTAAAAGAGCAAACAAAGTTATTTATTGAGAGCAAAAATTGAATGTAGCATATGTTATTCTCAAGAATATCATCGCTTACAATGGTTGTTGAGCCTGCTATTCGTAGCTATGTCTAGGAAAATAAGATCCTAGGGTCAATCCCAACTTAAATGATAATAAAGGGGCACTGATAAATATGTAACGACATGTCATGAATGCAAATATTATCTGCAACGGCAACTCATTGAATACGAGAGAATATTCCTTTATCTGCTTCCATTGACTATGTTCCCATCGGGATCTCCTAGACCTCAATCATAGTTACTATGTCCAGTACTGATTGTTACTTGACTTGCCTTTTGTATGTCTTCTGTTTCACGTGTCATGTTATCATTCGACTATTTATTATGAATCAATTTTACCCTATACAGATACCCCCTGCTTTCCGGTGACACTTCTTTGTGTCACCAGGAAGATAATGAAGATACATTTCTTTGCGGGAAAGTTCCTGAACAGTATAAGACGCTTGATGCACATCTCCTCATATTTAATACCCCGAACATGTGTGCCCCACGATTCAATAAATATTGTAACTGGTTTTTCAGGTAATCATGACCAGTATTTTTGTCTATATCTTTACTTCTACTCATCACTTTACCTCTTTATTTTAAAAGTTTTAGCATTCATAAACCCTTCAATTCTCTGCTTTAACTCTACAGTTGATACGCTCAATTTACACCTTAAAAGAATGTAAGCGATCGTTGTCAAATATAGTAACCCAACAAAGTTGGGGTCGAATCCCACAGAGAACAATATGAGGGCGTTTAGGAATGCTAGAGAATTATCACTTATCGTGCAGTGCCAAACAAATATGATTTTGGGTTTTTGATAATTGTTTATAACTAAATGCGAAAATATAAACTAACCTAGAAAGCAATTAAAATGATCGATGGCAACAAGTATCGATGCTTCGGGTATTACACTCGAGTAACGATCCAATGTATTTCACGATTTTACAAATATGAGCGGGTAATGTTAATTAGCCACGGATAACATTTCTTAATTAGCTTTTCCCAAAGACTAACAAGACTTCCTAATTGAATTATCCCTAACCCAATTAGGAGATTAAGCACTTCCGAGTTTGGCTACAAGTAGTTCAATCCTATCCCTAGGTAGAATCTATAAAATGAGGGTTAAATCCTCAAGTTCTTGTTAATTAATCTTTCCCAACCCCAAATAATCTTTTCCAAAACTAATTCGGAGTTAATGGGCGAGTCCTAGGGTTAGCTAATCCCTTTGGAAACATTAAAGAACAAGAATAATTAAAATAACAAACACCCACTTCACAAATATATGAAAATCATTCAATACATAAGCACAACAAGGTATTTAATCCACACTTTAAACATGAATATTCCCATAAACCATATTCAAGTGTTGGAAAAATACTACACACTTAGATATTCAATACAAAATAAGGAAATGAAGAAATAAACATAAATGGGTAAGAAATCCTTAACCACAATGGTGAAATCTTCAAGACCCAAGTGTGTGTGCAAACCCACAAATCAATACTTGTTCTTCTCTACTCAAAATGTATTTACAAGGCTGATGAAAATGTCCAAAGATATTCCAAAGATATCAAAAAATGGCTGCTAGGTCGAGTATATAAAAGTTGAAGTTGGAAAATGTGATTTTACACCTTTGTCCAAATCTGATGCCCGACTACCACACCTGCGGAAGATTCATCGCAGGTGCGATTCCGCAGGGGCGGAATATTTCTCGCAGGTGCGAGTTCTGAGTTGTGTCACTTTTCCGCAGGGGCGGATGTCTGGTCGCACCTGCGGTTTCGCAGGTGCGTGAATTTCATCGCAGGTGCGAGATTAGGCTGGTTTGAATTACATCGCAATTGCGGACATTTGGTCGCACCTGCGGTTTCGCAGGTGCGTAAAAAGCACCGCTGATGCATAAAAAGCACCGCAGGTGCGAGTCTTGTGTGCCTGAGTTGGCTTCGCAGGGGCGACAATTCCTCGCAGGTGCGAGGTCGCGCTTGCGACCTATAATCCGTAGGTGCGGAATCACTGAAGCTTTTCATGCACATTTTCACCGCTTTTTGTCCAACTTTCAGTCCAATTCAACACCAACCTTCATAGCATCATTTCCCTGAATATTGAGCAATTATACACTAACAACGACCTCAAGTTATCATTTAACAATATAAAATCTAATGAGAAGAGGCTAAAATGAGTGGTA
>ML294012.1:19925-41514 GCA_005239495.1 Nicotiana undulata | reverse complement strand
ATATATATATATATATACCTTTTAAGTTAAATATCAACACCCCACACTTAGACCTTGGCTAAGGGATGTGTAGGATACATTTAGGAATAGTGACTAACCCTCCTAAGCACTTTAATTGTCACGATCAAAATTTCCCTCCGTTGGGTATCGTGATGGCACCTAGTCTTAGGGACTAGGTAAGTCTAACATTTAGAGAATGACAACAATAATAAACGAAATATAGCAGTCTCGATATAGAAGTCTTGACATAGTTATAATATTCCCAAATCCGGTAATACAAGTCATAAGCTCTACGAATTTACTCTAAATTCCCTAATTGCCACTGTTCGGAATGAATACAACAGGTTATGAATAATAAATACAAGAAGGTGACTCTAAACCTGCGAACGCAGTAGCAGGTTACCTTGAGTCTCCCCGTCAATGATCCACACAACTACTAGCAATAATTACCTAGATCTGCACACAAAAATACACAGAAGTGTAGTATGAGCACACCACAACGGTGCCCAGTATGTATCAAGACTAATGTTATGCCCCGCAATATTACGTCGATATTATATCTGCAATATTATATTACGATTATGTTACGCTTCGCAGTATTAAATTACGACGATGTTGCACCCTGTAGCATTGTACGTTGAACTTGTCGTAAGGTAATTGACATTAGTCCAAGGAAAAAAAAGATTATTTGGAGATTATAACGATTATGCTATTTTACACTAATGATGAGTAAATTCGTGAAGATTAGAGGGGAAGCAAGTCAAAGAAAATGAATTTTTTTTGTCCAAGTATGGCATATTAGGATAAAATACGGGTCGAGCGTTACTACCCGATATTTACGGACTAGTACCATACAAGGTACCATATGACCATGATAATAGGATGTATAAAGTGTATTAATAAAATAGGTAGAATTTTAAATAATTTGAGATAATTTTTTTATTTTGTGGGTAATTGTTTAATTATCGGGTAACGGAGCATTAGCTAATTACCTAATAAGCGGATAAAGATTTACATTTTCCACCCCACCCCACGTGGCAACAAGGGGCTAACCAAATAAATGACTAAGGGTCATTTGGTATTAGGTGGAAACCTAATGAATGGGTTTCAAGACACATCAATTCCATAAC
Source organism: Nicotiana undulata (assembly GCA_005239495.1). NCBI lineage: Eukaryota > Viridiplantae > Streptophyta > Magnoliopsida > Solanales > Solanaceae > Nicotiana > Nicotiana undulata. Next base: position 40,384 of record ML294012.1, on the reverse strand, counting down.
CTTTAATACAAGACAAATGTATAGCTTTTTTTCTTTGGAAATTAGCATGTCAAGAAGCAGCGTTTCTAGTTTTAGAGAAATGCATTTGAAAATTTCATTTTGGTGCCTGCAAATTTTGTAATGTATTTCTTAGTAGTTTTTGGAAGGTATGTATATCATTGTATACGAGGATGTATTGCTCAAAACCTTGTTTTGAGGATGTATAGCCTTGGACAAAAGCCAGCAACGTCAATATTACAATCAGACATGAGCTGTACTCATTATTAGTAACATGAATCTTTACAAATTCCTACAAAGGAATACTAAACCAGAACGCTAGAATTTAGAATTCCTACAAGTTTCAACAATTCCAACGAGAATTATTTACACATTAGCAACGTAAGATTTTGCGGTTCTAAAGGAGTACGGTGCAAACTTTTTCAAGAACATCATACAAATTTTCCCTACTCCAGGTATGTTAAGGCTAAGCTCTTCCTTCATTTTGCATGATCTCGTAATTACACGAGTTTGATAACAAGGCATAAAGAAAAATTCATATCCCATAATTTATGTATATTTTGCTAGTCTCGTAAGTTACAATATTTTCTTTATCGGGACTTCATATTCATTTGAGTATTTCCTTTTTCTAGTCAAGAGAGCAGAGAGTTTATATATATACAGTATCACAGTATTTTTATTACCATCGAGCTATAATCGATGGGCAGGCCCCTATTGTGCAACCTCTGATCAGATGGTAAGTTATATACCGAGCCTATTGTGGCCGAGCGCCTATGAGCGAGCCCAGTGGCCGAGATATAGAGCCTAGTATGGTCGAGCGCCTATGAGCGAGCCTACTACGACAGAGCAGTTATAAAGTTATATATATATATTCACCGAGCCTTATAGGGACGGACAACTATTTTACTTACTATATTGAGAGAGTTGAGTCAGTATCAACAGGTAAGCATATCTTCAGATTATCTTTGACTTCCAGTTACCTGTAGTTATTATATTATCAGTTCAGTTTCAGCTTTCAGTATATTACCTTACATACTCAGTACATTATTCGTATTGACGTTCCTTTTGCCTGGGGACACTGCGTTTCATGCCCGCAGGTCCTGATAGACAGGTAGAGAGCCCTCCAAGTAGGCTATCAGCTCAGCGGAAGATGTTGGTGCGCTCCATTTGCTCTGGAGTTGCTTAATTGGTCAGTATAATTAGGACATGTATTGATTGGTATGATGGGGCTCAGTCCCGACCTTTATGATACTTATGTACTCTTAGAGGCTTGTAGACAGATGTCATGTATATGAATACTTGTCGGCCTATGTTTAGAGTTTATAAATGATTAAGTTGGCCTATTAGGCCCGTATGTCACGAGTATATGATGATGTAATAAGAAAGATACGTTATGTTGTTACTCGGTTGAGTTAGGTACTGGGTGCCCGTCGCGCCCCATCAGCTTGGGCCGTGACAAAAGTGGTATCAGAGCAGTTTTGTCTTAGAGAGTCTACAAGCCGTGTCTAGTAGAGTCTTGTTTATGGGTGTTTCGTGCACCACACTTATAAGCAGGAGGCTACAGGGCATTTAGGACTGTCACTCTTTCTTCTTACTCTAGATCGTGTGGTAGAGCTCGTTTATAAGAATTCAAATTCCGAACTTCTATTAGTAATAAGAGGATGCCTACATTCAGAAAGATGATCGATAAGAGATATAGTTGTGAAAGTGTTGAGTTAGAGGAACTCGGTTTTTGCATATTGCTTATGATGAGTAAATGAGAGGTCTTCTGATCATGCGTGTACTAAAAGGTGTACGGTTCTTGATAAAGAGTTTTTAGGAAAGAATACTTATCTGGTCTTACGGTAAAAAGGAATGACAGAGTCGAAAGTTAGAGACGAGTTGTAACAAGTAAAAGAAGCGAGGTGAGGAAGAGTACGAGGTACCCAGTTAATAAAGATTATCCTTATTTACCATTCAGGAAGGGAGATAAATAGTAATAGATGTACGTACGATCGGACGCACCTATCTCAGTCATGCTCTATGGGAGCTAACGAATATGGTTTAAGAGAAGGACATGGTAGTAGGATCCGACTGGGTTAGAGTAACCCAAAATGATGAATGGATGGGTTGTTAGTTGACATTTTCGAAGTATATTACAAAGATGCTAATAGATCTCCTTTTGAGACACCCAGAAGGTGCACACTAAAATAGTACAGCTAGATATGAGTACTACAAAGATAAACACTGGAAACTGGAAGGGATAAATATTACCTTATTGTGGCTCCCATCCCTGGTAGAAAGAGAATGTTAGGCAATTCAAGGAGCCAATGGATGGATCAAGAGAGGCTAAAAGCAAAAGAATATTTTGTTCGAGTTTTTAGAATAATGTGATAGACAGAAATGTTCACAGGAAAATAAGAAGAGAGTTAATGAAGTAGAATGAGTAAAATATTTGTACATGGATGACAACGGTAGATTAAAATAAATGACAGTATTACAGAGTCTATAGTCAAGTGAAGGGAAAAACGAGAGGTAACAGGCGTTTAGGCAACAAAAGAGTATTGGTCATAACGTCGCATCCTCATTTCGAGAAATAAATTCGTGACTCTAACATGATTACCAGAAGTTAAAATTTAGATTCCAGAATAATAGAAATCAGTATAGGCAGGTGAAAGATAAGTTGAACATGAATTAGGGACTAAGTGATTTGACAATACTCGGCATCATGTGAATTTCATATTGCGTTCCGGCGATAATAGAATGGACAACAAAAGAAGATTCAGGAGAAATTCAGAGAATGGTCATTCGGGGAGACGCTTCCCTAGAGAAAGCAATGTGAGAAAAGTTAAGCTTAAGAGACTGTAAGTGCCAGTTACGCTAAGTGTCACCCTCGCGAGTAAGGGAATTTGTCATCCTTGGTACAGAAGAATTGCCGCAAGGCGAGTAAGGATCATTGATGTTGAGAAACGACGCCAAAGATGAAGAGGAAAAATATAAATAGGTAGATCCTCGTGGCTTCAGTTTTTAGTACATCCCTAAAAGGGGGAATATAGAGTAATGTGGCATTAAGCCAGAATTAAGTGGTTCTAGTGAATATGGAATGGTAAAGGAAGAATGCGATAAATGAAAGAGGAATGAGATGGAACTTATCCAAATCTTACAGATACGCTACGATTCAATAATATTGTGCAAGCACGACGTCAAGGAGAGGAAGTAAAGGTTCTTGCTCGAGCTGTTATTAATAAATAAGGAGCCAGTGTGAGACATAAGTTAAGACAAAGGAAATAACCCAAGAAAGATTACAAGGAATATTAATATGCGAATGGGCCAATGAGTAGTTAGTAATTGGTCAGGAAGATCCCAGTTATGGCTAAACATGAGGTTACAAACGAGTAATAAGATCGTGTGAGATAAACAAAGTAGAACCCAACATGGAGAGTTCATCCTCGATGAATATCATTATAATACTTGAGATATGTTCAAATAAGAGTTGGGGTAGCTAAAGACACCGTATGAGTGTTACGGGGATAAAAGAAAGTTCCACTGGGAAGGCTGTCAAAATATCAGTTCAGAAACAACCATACGAGCACAAGGGCGGGGAGATAAGTAACTACGGATGAGTATAGGCAAGGAAGGACATCAGAAGGTCTGTCGAGTATACGGTGTAATACGCTCACATCTTTACAAGAGTCATAGGGTCTTCCCTAAGTACTACGAGGAAAGACTAGCTGGGAAAATAAGGAAGAAGGCTTCAACCTCAGTACAACGACCTAAAGAGGAAATGGTCGTGTGACAACAGTCTCAAAACAACATTGTATGCACTCCCTAAGAAAGTGACACCTACAGTGGCTAATAAACATGGAGTAAAATCAGAAGTGATATTCAGGATCATATGAGTTGTATGGAATTTCAATATATATATATAGGCACTAAGATAAGCTAAGTATGGAAGAAACAAAGGGGTAAAAAGATCAGGAAAAGTAATAGCTTACGTTGAAAGAAAGCTAAGATGGAACAAAAGAATTATTTGATCAATGATCCAGAGTTAGTACGTTAGGGATACACTCAAGATTTTGGAGCATTATCCAGGAAGCATATTTGTTGACAATCATACGGCCATAGAAGACTCCGGTATAAGTTTAAAGAAAGAATTAAGCCCAGGGCATAGACAAAGGATTGAATTGTTAGAAGATTGTATCATGGATATTCCATAACGCACATGAAAGGCTAAAGTAATAAGCCGATCAGAAGAAGGAGGAAACTAAAGAGTTACATCAACGAAGTAAATCAAGAATCCGATTATTGGATCAAGAAGTTATAGGAATCATGATTGAGAACATAACAGAATCACTATTAATATTAGAAGTGCAAGGGTGATAACACAACAACCATATTCTGTAACAGATCTACGATAACGCCAGTTAGAAGAAGTACCAACCTCACAAGAAGTCAGTATGAAGCTCCAACCGGATTGTGTAAGCACCAGAGGTGCAAGTATTATAATATAGATTCAAGTTATGGACGTGAGTTATACCTATGTGGAAGGGAGGTCATGAAAGAGATAGAAGATATAATGCGAGGTTTTAAAGTAAGGTAAAGGTGAACAATATAGGAGATACTCAAATGCAGAAGGTCGTGAATAGTCCATACTTCGGATAGAAGGCTAGAAGCACGGGGATCCAATATCCAAGAATGATAGCGGCATCCTCAGTGGAATATATTATAGCCAATGGTTTCTAGGTACCAAGAGGTCTATTTATGAGAATAAATAAGAGTTAGAGACGATGTGATTTTTTGCTTGATGTTCCAGAATGACATAAGGAAAATCTATGACGCAAGCAAGTTGAAGGAAGGTTGAAAAGAGTATAAATAGATATACGTGAGACATAAGTTAAAGTATGGTAAAGCAACAAGGTTTTAGGAAGACTTGAATAAGGACAAGAACGGGCAAATGAGAAGGTGACGAGTGACAGGTATGTTCGCGGGATTAGGCCCTTGAAAATGAGAGAGCTAATGATTTCTTGAAATTATAGAAAGCTCAATATAGCCTGAATGAACTCAAAAGAGTTACTCACCATACGTTGCATTTACAAAAGATGGAATGCTGCCCTAATAGTGGAATAAGAGTGTAATTGTGGTAGATAAAGGATGACGTTTGGGCCTTCGATTGAGTATTAGTCTGACGAAAAAGGGGGTTTCATGAATTGGACAAGATTAAAATGCCCACATAAGGTGAATCACATTGGGATGCTATAAAATATGGTTAAGAAAGCATGGTATTATCCCAGGTGGATCAATCTAACCACTTCAGATATTCCCCGATGAGACATGAGCCCTAGTGATTACGTAAGAGGTTTCAAGTTATTAGTGATAGATTGTAGATCAACATTGAGGTGAATCAACAATGGATAGGTAAATGTTTCAAAGTACGATATGAGACTGGGCCATTAGTCTTAAGATGAATAGTAATGAAGAAGCGTTAAAGGATTTAGATTTATGCATATAGGATAAGCAACGAGAGTAGCCTGGAGTTTGGTAGCAGACCTCAGTAACGATAAATCAAGTAAGAATTTTGGTATAGTATGGCCTACTTAGATGTAGTAAAACTAATGACGCCAAAGGGACAACTTGACATAATTTTGTATATGTTCACAAAGTGAAGCCTAGAGATTGGATAAAAGCCGGAAGAGAAGAGAAGAGTCAGGCGCACATAAAAAGTAAGAGTCGTAAAGGCTGCATGATAGAAGGTAGAAACAGTTACGAGATTAGAAGGATTCCGACTACAAGTCATGGTTTGATAAAGATGCTTAAAGGGGGGGAATGCCCTGGCTTTGGGATCCATTCACAGAACAGTCGCCTAGATGGCAAAACAAGTACTAAAGTATTTGCCAGGCCTATGGGTTGTGGGAATGATATAAGCATCAGTCAACATTCGAGGATGAATGTTCCAAAGAGGGGAATGATGTTATGCCCCGCAATATTACGTTAATATTATGTCAGCAATATTATATTACGATGATGTTACGCTTCGCAGTATTAAATTATGACGATGTTGCACCCTGTAGCATTGTACGTTGAACTTGTCGTAAGGTAATTGACATTAGTCCAAGGAAAAAAAAGATTATTTGGAGATTATAATGATTATGCTATTTTAAACTAATATTGAGTAAATTCGTGAAGATTATAGGGGAAGCAAGTCAAAGAAAATGAATTTTTTGTCCAAATTTGGCATATTAGGATAAAATACGGGTCGAGCGTTACTACCCGATATTTACGGACTAGTACCATACAAGGTACCATATGACCATGATAATAGGATGTATAAAGTGTATTAATAAAATAGGTAGAATTTTAAATAATTTGAGATAATTTTTTTTATTTTGTGGGTAATTGTTTAATTATCGGGTAACGGAACATTACCTAATTACCTAATAAGCGGATAAAGACTTACATTTCCCACCCCACCCCACGTGGAAACAAGGGGCTAACCAAATAAATGACTAAGGGTCATTTGGTATTAGGTGGAAACCTAATGAATGGGTTTCAAGACACATCAATTCCTTAACCTTTAATACAAGACAAATGTATAGCTTTTTGTCTTTGGAAATTAGCATGTCAAGAAGCAGCGTTTCTAGTTTTAGAGAAATGCATTTGAAAATTTCATTTTGGTGCCTGCAAATTTTGTAATGTGTTTCTTAGTAGTTTTTGGAAGGTATGTATATCTTTGTATACGAGGATGTATTGCTCAGAAACTTAGCATGATGTTTTGAGGATGTATAGCCTTGGACAAAAGCCAACAACATCAATAATACAATCAGACATGAGCTTTACTCATTATTAGTAACATGAATCATTACAAATTCCTACAAAGGAATACTAAACCAGAACGCTAGAATTTAGAATTCCTACAAGTTTCAACAATATTCCAACGAGAATTATTTACACATTAGCAACGTAAGATTTTGCGGTTCTAAAGGAGTACGGTGCAAACTTTTCCAAAAACATCATACAAATTTTCCCTACTCCAGGTATGTTAAGGCTAAGCTCTTCCTTCATTTTGCATGATCCCGTAATTACACGAGTTTGATAACGAGGCATAAAGAAAAATTCATATCCCGGAATTTATTTATATTTTGCTAGTCTCGCAAGTTACAATATTTTCTTTATTGGGACTTCATATTCATTTGAGTATTTCCTTTTTCCAGTCAAGAGAGCAGAGAGTTTATATATATACAGTATCACAGTATTTTCATTACCATCGAGCTATAATCGATGGGCAGGCCCCTATTGGGAAACCTCTGATCAGATGGTAAGTTATATACCGAGCATATTGTTGCCGAGCGCCTATGAGCGAGTCCAGTGGCCGAGATACAGAGCCTAGTATGGCCGAGCGCCTATGAGCGAGCCTACAACGGCAGAGCAGTTATAAAGTTATATATATATATATATATATATATATATTTACCGAGCCTTATAGGGCCGGACAACTATTTTACTTACTATAATGAGAGAGTTGAGTCAGTATCAGCAGGTAAGCATATCTTCAGATTATCTTTGACTTCCAGTTACCTGTCAGTTCAGTTTCAGCTTTCAGTATATTACCTTACATACTCGGTACATTATTCGTACTAACATACCTTTTGCCTGGGGACACTGCGTTTCATGCCCGCAGGTCCTGATAGACAGGTAAAGAGCCCTCCAAGTAGGCTATCAGCTCAGCGGAAGATGTTGGTGCGCTCCATTTGCTCCGGAGTTGCTTAATTGGTCAGTATAATTAGTACATGTATTGATTGGTATGGCGGGGCTCAGTCCCGACCTTTATGATACTTATGTACTCTTAGAGGCTTGTAGACAGATGTCATGTATATGAATACTTTTCGGCCTATGTTTAGAGTTTATAAATGATTAAGTTGGCCTAATAGGCCCGTATGTCACGAGTATATGATGATGTAATAAGAAAGATACGTTACGTTGGTACTCGGTTGAGTAAGGTACTGGGTGCCCATCGCGCCCCATCAGCTTGGGTCGTGACAAAAGTGGTATCAGAGCAGTTCTATCCTAGAGAGTCTACAAGTCGTGTCTAGTAGAGTCTTGTTTTATGGGTGTGTCGTGCACCACACTTATAAGCAGGAGGCTACAAGGCATTTAGGACTGTCATTCTTTCTTCTTACTCTAGATCGTGTGGTAAAGCTCATTTATAAGAATTCAAATTCCGAACTTCTATTAGTAATAAGAGGATGCCTACATTCAGAAAGATGATCGATAAGAGATATAGTTGTGAAAGTGTTGAGTTAGAGGAACTCGATTTTTGCATATTGCTTATGATGAGTAAATGAGAGGTCTTCCGATCATGCGTGTACTAAAAGGTGTACGGTTCTTGATAAAGAGTTTTTAGGAAAGAATACTTATCTGGTCTTACGGTAAAAAAGAATGACAGAGTCGAAAGTTAGAGACGAGTTGTAACAAGTAAAAGAAGCATGGTGAAGAAGAGTACGAGGTACCCAGTTAATAAAGATTATCCTTATTTACCATTCAGACAGGGAGATAATGTTATAGACAGAAATGTTCACAGGAAAATAAGAACAGAGTTAATGAAGTAGAATGAGTAAAATATTTGTACATGGATGACAACGGTAGATTTAAATAAATGATAGTATTACAGAGTCTATAGTCAAGTGTAGGGAAAAATGAGAGGTAACAGGCCGGAATGACGCCAAATTTTGCGGACATGTCATAAATGACACAACGGACCTACAACCACTCTCGGAATTCCATTCTGATCCCGATATCAAAATTTTACCTATCGGCCGAAATCGCCGAAATTCTAACTTTCGTCGAATTACCTCAAATTACTCTGCGGACCTACAAAACCAATTTCGGACGCGCTCCTAAGTCCAAAATCATCATATGAAGCTGTTGACGTCACCCAAAACTCTTTATGAGGTCGTTTACTCAAAAGTCAAACCTGCGGTCAACTTCCATCATTTAAGCTTCAAAAATTGAAAGTTTCCTTCCAATTCGACTTCGGATCATCCGGTAACTGAATCCAACCACGCACGCATGTAGATATACAAAAATGTGAAGTTGTTCAAGACCTTACGCCACCGAACGGAGCTTAAATTCTCAAAATGACCAGTCGGGTCGTTACATTAATACACAACACTCACAATTCGAGCACATATTCTTCTCAACCAAATTCACTTTCCACAAACCATATACAAAATAGTACTTTTTTTTAATTAAGCATTTCTATACCCACTAGTACAAATTAGTAAGAGTGGGAGTTTTTTTTTTTTTTTGTGCATAATTTGACTTATAATTCTTTTCTTTTTTCTCGCAATTTTTTTTTTCTTTTCCCTACACACACTCCATATATTAATGCTCATCGGCTAGTGATTTTTGATTTCAACTTTAGTGCACCAAAGGTCCCTTCCATGGTTCCACTCAAGAGCGACTCCTCAATCTCTCACCTTACTTCGTTTAGCGACTAATAAGTGCCTTAGGAGGTAAAGGTTCAACAATTCCAAATTAAGAACAAAATAGGAGTATGGCTTGTAATGTGGTTGCCAAAAGAAAGTTTATAGGCTCAAAGTGGCTAGCAACGGAAAATTTTATCTTTATGTGACAAGCACATCTATGATCAATGTAACGACCCGATCGGTCGTTACATAGAATCTGCATTATATTTACTGTTATTGCCTTGTCATAGGTTGGTTATACTATTTTGATGTGTTAGAATTGGTAGGCACGGAATCGGAATGGTTGTAGTGAGTGAGTCACTTAGTCTCTAAAAATAACCTTATAGTTGGAAAAGTCAACTGAGAGTTGACTTATTGGTAAACGACCTCGAAATATGAATTTTATGGTTTGGATAGCTTCGTTAGGTGATTTTGGACTTAGGAGTGTGTTCGTAATATTTTTGTGATGTCTGGTGTAGAATTAGGCTTGAATTGGCGAAAATTAGTTTTTGGTGATTTCTGGTCAGCAGTGAAAATTGGCTATCAGGGTCGAAATGGAATTCCGACAGTTGGAACAGGTCCTTAATGTCATTTTGGATATGTCTGCAAAATTTTAGGTCAATCAGAGGTGTTTTGGGTAGTTTCGGCATCGTTGGTGGAATTTAGAAATTTCAAAGTTTATAGGCTTGAATTCGATGTGATTTTGATGTTATTTTTAGTGTTTCGAGAGTGCAAATAAGTTTGAATGATCATTTATGATATGTTGGTATATTTGGTCGGGGTCCCGAGGGGCTCGGGATTGATTTTGGATGGTTAACAGGCATTTTTGCCTTGGAAAAGTCTGATGTTTTTCTGGTGTTAGCACAACAGCAATTTGTGCATCGCGATCGCGAGGTCAAGTCCACGATCGCACAGAATTGAGTGAGTCCAGGAGGAAATTGCTCAGTGCGATCGCGTAGCTTTGGAGGTTGTTCATCGCGATAGAGTGATGTCACGTCGCGATCACGTAGGGTTGGCAGGCCGAGTCTGGGGTCACGCGTTTGTTCTTCGCAAACGCGGTCGGTGGTTCGCGATCGCGTAGGTGTGAAGGGTAGAGCATCGCGATCGCAGAGTATAGGTCGCGATCACGTAGGGTAATTTTAGGGACCAGCGAAGTTGTTCTTCGCGATCGCGAGGGTCCTTCCGCGATCGCGATTAAGGAAATCCCTGGGCAGTATTTAATAAACCCTCCGCGACCATAACCCACTTTTCCACCATTATTGAACGGGGAGAGAGCTTTTGAAGCGATTTTGAAGAGAGAAAATCATTGTTCTTCATTGAGGTAAGGATTTTGGATCCTAAAACTCGATTATATGTGATTAAGGACCAAATTTACAGTGTTTAATTTATGAAAATCAGTAGAAAAAGGTGAAGTTAGAGCTTGAGATTATAAGACCTTTTAGGGATGATTTGAGGGGTCAAACGGACTCTGATTTCAGAGTTTTTTATATGTAAGGACTCGTGAGATGATGAAGATCGTTTTGTTATAAAGTTTGTCAAGTTCCAAGATGCGGACCCAGGGGTCGGGTTTTGGCTAATTTCGGATTTTATCCTAAAATTGATATTTTTCGATTGGAATTCATTCCCTTAGCATAGTTTGATGTGAAAAATCTGATCTTTATATATTTGGAGCAGTCGGAAGTTGATTCGAGGGGTAAGCGTGTTGCGGAATAGCTTTTCAGACTAGTTTGAGGTAAGTAATGTCTTTAAATCCTGTCCTGAGGGTGTGAAACCCCGGACTTTACATCCTTTCACGGTTTTGGAGTGCATAAATTGGGAATTTGGATATATATTCCTTTCTAGGCAACTATTGAGTTGCGAAACCGCTTTTAAGGCTTATTCTTTATAGTATTGATATGTTTTGAGATAATTGGGTTGTAAGCCATGCTTGGAGCCTAGTGCCGATTTGTTTAACCCCTTGGGGGCTATTTTACTGATACTCCTCACTTTGAAACTATGATTTTACATTCAGTCTTTCTTATGAAATTGTTGACACTCCTATTTGATGATATTACTATTTCTTGAAATGAAATACTATTTTTATACTCATTTTTGCTGGTTATTAATGTTTTAGAGAAATTATATTAAACCAAATGTGTAGTTATGTGATGCTTGGCTAGCCTTGTTCCACGATTGGCGCCATCACGACCTGTTAGGATTTTGGGGTCGTGACAAGTTGGTATCAAAGCTCTAGGTTACATAGGACTCAACGGTCATGAGCAGGTTTAGTAGAGTCGTGCGGATCGGTAAGGAGACGTCTGTACTTATCTTCTAGAGGCTACATAACTCTTAGGAAAAATCTCATTTTCTTGCACTATTTCGTGCCATTCTATTGGTTCTTGAAATCTAAACTATTGTTGTTTCATTCTCTCACAGATGGTGAGGACACGCGCTACCGATCAGGGTGACTAGACACCAGGTAGATCCACAAAGGGTCGAGGCCGTGGTGGAGTGAGGGTACCAGCCCGTGTAGCAGCCGGGACAGTACCATAGGATCCCCCTATCATTCAGGATCACGTTCCCGCCGAGGGTGCTCCAGCGGGACAGGCTCAGGCACCGACAATGCCTATTGTCATTCGGGGTCTTCAGGAGACCCTAGCTCAGATATTGACAGTATGCACCAGCTTGGCTCAAGCAGTTGCTATGTCTACTACTGCCACTGCAGCTCAGGCCGGGGGAGGCATTTAGACTCCAGCTGCCCGGACACCGGAGTAGGCTGTACAGGGTATTCAGGCACCGGGGGTAGTCCCAGCCCAACCAGTTGCCCCAGTTCAGGACTATGTAATCCCCGCTATGCCCAAGGATGATTAGCGTAGGCTGGAGAGGTTCAATAGACTTCAGCCTCCGACTTTCAGCGGCACAGAGGGTGAGGATGCCCAAGGTTTTCTGGATAAATGTTAGAGGATACTCCGTATTGCTGGTATTTTGGAGACCAATGGGATCTCATTTGCTACATTTCAGTTTGCTGGTGCTGCCTTCACCAGGTGGGAGGCATTGGAGAGGCGTAGGCCGGTTGGTTCAGCACCCCTTACTTGGCAGCATTTCTCCACGATCTTTTTGGAGAAATATGTTCCTCAGTCCCACAGAGAGGAGCAGCGCAGGCAGTTTGAGCAGCTGCACCAGGGAGAGTTGTTAGTTACTGAGTACGAGATGCGATTTTTCGAGTTTGCTAGACATGCTTCTGAGTTAGTCCCTACTGATAGGGAGAGGATCGAGAGGTTTGTAGATGGTCTCACGTATCAGCTTCGGATTTTGATGACCAAGGAGAGAGTGTTTGGAGCTACATTTGAGCAGGTTATTGACAGTGCTCGGGACATTGATTCGATTCGTAGGCAGAAGCATGAGGAGAGGGAGGCCAAGAGGCCTCGGGGATCAGGTAGTTTCAGCGGTGGCCCTTCCAGAGGGAAATTTTAGCCTAGTAGAGGTCGTCCATTTAGACCTCCTCGGCCAGTTCGCCCAGCTTATAGTGGCGCATCTTCTGGGCAGGGTCCTCGCAGTTCTCATCCGGGACGTTCATCTTTTAGTGCCCTTCCAGCTCAGAGCTCCTCCAGAGCATCATCATATCAGGGTTCTTCTATGTACGGTTCATCCGGTGGTTATTATGGTGGCAGGGGTTCTCTTCGGTCCCCATCTCCAGCTCTAGGTGGTTGTTTTGAGTGTAGGGAGTTTGGCCATGGGTGGAGGCAGTGTCCTCGTCGTCCTGGTAGTTCATCACAACAGAGGGTTCAACCCTCGACTTCAGCCCTAGTCACTTCACAACCTACCCAGGCAGCCAGGGGTGGTGGTCAGGCAACTAGAGCCGCCCTAGAGGGGGAGGTCGAGCAGGTGGAGGCCAACCACGTATCTATGCACTTCCGGCTAGACCTGATGCTATGGCCTCAGAAGCGGTGATTATAGGTACTATCTCAGTTTGTCACAGTGATGCTTTGGCTTTATTTGACCCTGGTTCCACATACTCTTATGTTTCGTCGTATTTTGCTCACTTTCTGAATATGACCCGTGAGTCTTTAGTTACGTCTGTTCATGTTTCGACTCCGGTGGACTGTGTGTACCAGTCGTGTGTTATATCGATTAGGGGTCTGGAGACCCGAGTAGACTTGATGTTACTCAGTATGGTTGATTTTGATGTGATTCTGGGCATGGATTGGTTATCCCCATGTCATGCTATTCTCGATTATCATGCTAAGACCGTGACCCTAACTATGCCTGGAGTTCCGAGATTTGAGTGGAGAGGGTCTATAGAGCATGTGCCTAGTAGAGTGATTTCTTATTTGAAGGCTCATCGTATGGTTGAGTAGGGATGTGAATCTTATCTTGCTTTTGTGAGGGATGTTAGTAGTGAGACTCCTTTTGTTGATTCTGTTCCTGTGGCCGTGATTTTCTGGACGTATTTCTTGCAAACCTGCCAGGCATGCCACCTGACAGGGATGTTGATTTTGGTATTGACTTGGTTCCAGGCACATAGCGTATCTCTACTCCACCTTATTGTATGGCACCAGCGGAGTTGAAAGAATTGAAAGAGCAGCTTCAGGAAATCTTAGATAAGGGGTTCATTCGGCCTAGTGTGTCACCTTGGGGTGCACCAGTGTTGTTTGTGAAAAAGAAAGATGGCTCCATGCGCTTGTGTATTAATTATAGGCAGCTGGATAAGGTTACGGTGAAGAACTGGTATCCTTTGCCCCGTGTTGATGACTTGTTTGACCAGCTTCACGGAGTTAGAGTGTTCTCCAAGATTGATTTGAGATCTGGGCATCATCAGTTGAAGATTCGGGATTCTGACACTCCGAAGACTGCTTTCAGGACCAGATATGGTCATTATGAGTTTCTGGTTATGTCATTTGGGCTGACCAATGCCCGAGTCGCATTCATGCAATTGATGAACAATGTGTTTCCGCCTTACCTTGATTCTTTCGTCATTGTGTTCATTGATGACATCCTGGGTATATTCTCGTAGCCAGGAGGAGCATGCTTAGCATTTGAGGGTTATGTTGCAGAGGTTGAGGGAGGAGAAGCTTTATGCAAAATTCTCCAAGTGTGAGTTTTGGCTTGATTCAGTAGCTTTCTTGGGGCACGTGGTGTCTAGTGAGGGTATTCAGGTTGATCCGAATAAGATTGAGGCGGTGCAGAGTTGGCCCAGACCGTCTTCAGCTATAGAGATTAGGAGTTTCCTTGGTTTGGAGGGGTATTATCGTCGCTTTGTGGAAGGATTCTCTTCTATTGCTTCGCCTTTGACCAGATTTACCCAGAAGGGTTCTCCATTCATATGGTTTGATGAGTGTGAGGAGAGCTTTCAGAAGCTCAAGTCAGCATTGACCACAACTCCGATTTTGGTTTTGCCTACTGGTTCGGGTTCTTACACAATCTACTGTGATGCTTCTAGAGTTGGCTTGGGAGAAGTATTGATGTAGGACGGTAGGGTGATTGCCTACGCGTCTAGACAGTTGAAGGTGCACGAGAAGAATTATCCAGTGCACGATCTTGAGTTAGCTGCCATTGTTCATGCCTTAAAGATTTGGCGCCATTATTTGTATGGAGTGCAGTGTGAGATTTTCACCGATCATCATAGTCTGCAGTATTTGCTGAAGTAGAAGGACTTGAATTTGCGTCAGAGGAGATGGTTAGAGCTTCTCAAGGATTATGACCTTACTATTTTGTATCATCCGGGGAAGGCCAATGTAGTGGCCGATGCTTTGAGTCGCAGAGCCGAGAGTTTGGGGAGTCTAGCTTACCTTTCAGTAGCAGAACGACCTTTAGCACTTGATGTTTAGGCTTTAGCGGGTCAGTTGGTGAGATTGGATTTGTCAGAGCCTTCGCGGGTATTAGCTAGCATGGCTTCCCGGTCTTCTCTTTATTATTAGATTAGAGCACGCCAGTATGATGACCGACACTTGTTAGTTCTCCAGGACAGGGTCCGTCGAGGTGATGCCAGAGATGTTACTATTGGTGATAACGGAGTTATGAGGATGCAGGGCCATATTTGCGTGCCCAATGTGGATGGGATTCAAGAGTTGATACTAGCAGAGGCCCACAACTCGCGGTATTCCATTCATCCGGGTGCCGCAAAGATGTATTAGGATCTGAGACAACCGTATTGGTGGAGGCGGATGAAGAGAGATAGTATTGAGTATGTAGCAAGGTGTCTCAACTGCCAGCAGGTCAAGTATGAGTACCAGAGACCAGGAAGATTACTTTAGAGGTTAGATATTCCGGAGTGGAAGTGGGAGCGGATTGCTATGGACTTTGTAGTTGGGCTTCCACGGACTTCGAAGAGTTTTGATTCTATTTGGGTCATTGTGGATAGGTTGACCAATTCCGCGCACTTTATTCCTGTCAGTACTACTCATACTTCGGAGAGGTTAGCTGGTATCTACATTAGGTAGATTGTCCGATTGCATGGGGTTCCAATTTCTATCATTTCTGACAGAGGTACTCAGTTCACATCTCAGTTTTGGAGGGCCGTACAGAGAGGTATGGGTACTCAGGTAGAGTTGAGAACTGCATTTCATCCTCAAACCAACGGGCAGTCGGAGCGGACTATTCAGATTTTAGAGGACATGTTGCGTGCCTGTGTGATTGATTTTTGTGGCTTATGGGATCAGTTTATGCCACTAACAGAGTTTGCATATAATAACAACTACCAATCCAATATTCAGATGGCCTCGTATGAGGCTTTATATGGTAGGAGGTGTAGATCTCCAGTTGGCTAGTTCGAGCCCGGTGAGGCTAGGCTATTGAGCACAAATTTGGTTCAGGATACGTTGGAGAAGGTGAAGTTGATACAGGAGCGACTTCGCACGACGCAGTCTAGGCAGAAGAGTTATGCGGACCGGAAGGTCCGGGATGTCTTTCATGGAGGGTGACAAGGTACTGCTGAAGGTGTCACCCATGAAGGGTGTTATGAGGTTCGGGAAGAGGGGAAAACTGAGTCCCCGGTTTATTGGTCCTTTTGAGGTGTTTCAGAAGATTGGAGAGGTGGCTTATAGACTTGCCTTGCCACCCAGCCTATCGCGTGTTCATCCAGTATTTCATGTGTCGATGCTCCGGAAGTATGTTGGTGACCCGTCTCATGTTTTAGACTTCAGCACAGTTCAACTCGAGGGTGATATGTCATATAAGGTAGAGCCAGTAGCAATTTTGGATCGTCAGGTCAGAAAGTTGAGGTCCAAGGATATAGCTTCAGTGAAGGTACAGTGGAGGGGTCAGCCAGTGGAGGAGGCTACTTGGGAGACCGAGCGGGATATGCAGAGCAGATATCCTCACTTGTTTGAGACTCCAGGTATGTTTCTAGACCCGTTCGAGGACGGACATTTGTTTAAGAGGGGGAGAATGTAACGACCCGGTCGGTCGTTACGTAGCATCTGCATTATATTTACTATTATTGTCTTGTCATAGGTTGGTTATAATGTAAGTGGGAAGTGGTCCGTGCGGGTTGCTTTGTTGAGCTTTCTGTAATCAATGCAAACTCTCCACCCCGTCACAGTGCGAGTAGGAATTAGCTCATTTTTTTTGTTCTCAACCACACCCATCCCTCCCTTTTTAGACACACATTGCATTGGGCTTACCCAATTGCTGTCAGAGAGAGGAAAGATGATACACGCATTGAGCCACTTAATTACTTAATTTTTCACGACTTCCTTCATGATATGATTCAATCTCCTCTACTTCTCAACATTGGGGCGATGTCCATCTTCCAAAAATAAATTATGCATGCAAAATGATAGACTGATTCCTTTGATGTCAGCAATTGTCCACCCTATAGCCTTTTTGTCCTCGTGAAGTACTCTGAGAAATTTTTCTTATTGTACATTAGTGAGGTTGGACGAGATAATTACTAGTGATGTTTCAGAGTTCCCCAAATAATCATAGCGCAGATCTGCCGGAAGGGGCTTTAATTCTAGCTTTGGAGCTTCCTTAATAGATGGCTTAGGAAGGGTCAGAATAACAGGCCTGCCCAACTCCTCAAACTTCCCAAACCCATGGACATAATTTCATGATGTATCAAGTACTTGTTCAGTTTTTCCCATCATCTTATCTTCAATGTCTTCTTCATTCCCAATCAAAGCTCGCCCAAAAGGATCTATGAGGCCCATATAAGGCACCAATGACATAACATTGCTTTCCACTATAGAAATCATGGATAGCTCTTCAAACTGGCCTGGCAATCTGAGTGCTTTGTACACATTAAATACCTCCACTTGATCACCTACTCTCATCGTCATCTTTCTTCGCATACATCAATAATAGCTCATCTTGTGGCTAAGAATGGACGCCCCAAAATAATGGGACTTGCTGATCAGGCTCATCGTTCAAGATAATGAAATCAGTAGGGAATATGAAAGAACCCACTTGAACTAACACGTCTTAAATCACTCCTTCCAGATGAGAAAGTGAGCGATCAATCAACTGTAAGATTAGCTTTGTTGGGTGCGGTTCACCCAAACCCAACTGTTGTAACATAGATAGCAACATCAGATTGATGCTCTCTCCAAGATCACATACTCGCCCAACTGCATGCTTACCAATCGAGATTTGGATAGTGAAGCTACCTGGATCTTTCAATTTCGAAGGTAGCTTGCTTTTGATTCTAGAGCTACATTCCTCAGTGAGTGCCACAGTCTCGAATTCAGTCAGCCTTATTTTATTTTCCATTATGTCCTTGATGTATTTTGCATATTTGGGTACTTCTTGCAGGATGTCTGCCAGTGGATATTGATTTGAAAATGCTTCAAGATATTAAGAAACTTTTTATAAACGGAATTATCCTCATTTTCTGCAATCTTTGTGGGAACGGAGGTGGTGGACTCGCAACTAATGGTGGGGGTTGCTTAGACACCGCCTCTTCAGTTGGCTTCTCTAACTCCTTTGATTTTTCTGATTCTGACTCTATAGTGGTTGGCTTCTCATTAAAGGTCACCTTTTTGTCTCTTTTTCGACTGGACTTCTTCTAATTGTCTCCCATTCCTCAATGAGACACCATTAATAGTTGCTTTAGAATTAGCCTCAGTGTCACTTGGAAGAGCTCCAACTGGTCGAAGATTTTGGGCACTAGAAAATTGTCCCATTTGGCGCTCCAAATTTCTCATTGTTGCGGCTTGGGACTGCTGGTCAACCATCACTTTCTTTATCATCTCTGTTGTGTAGGATTGCTGGTCAGCCATCAATTTCTTCATCATTTCCACAATGTGACTTGTTGAGTTTGCCGATTGTTCAGCCTAAGGTGGTTTATATGTTGTTGATGTGCTTGTGGTCAGTATTGATTTTGAGCACCTTGGTTTCCACCCCAAGAGAAGTTTGGGTGGTTCATCCAGTTGGGATTGTAAGTGTTCCCATATTGGTTTGTCTGACCCTTATTTACATTACCCACAAAGCAGACAGACTATGGATTAACTGCATAAGTCGCTCGTGTGACCCTCTCCACATACTTCACAATACACTTGAACCTGTTGCACTGGTTGAGATTGTTGCTTGTTAATAACCAAGGTCATCTAATTGACTTGGTTGGTTAGTGTAAAAATCAGCGTTGATAATGTCGAGACAATATCTAACTCAAGAACCCCTACAGACTTTTGCACTGTGTGTCTGCCCATCTCTCCTTGCCAATCCGGATTGCTTTTGGAGAATTTGTTCAATAATGCATATATCTTGTCAAAGCTTTTCTCCAACACTTTACCTCCAACTGTAGCATATACCACAATTTTTGTCTTAGGATGTAGCCTATCTATGAAAATGTGAGCTAACACTTCATTTGTTTGATTGTGGTGAGGACAACCACTGAGCAACCCCTTGAACCTCTCCCAAGATGAGTATAAAGACTCCCCCGTTTTCTGTTTGAAGGCGACTATCTCATTTCTGATTTTTGCCGTTTTGCCTGAAGGGAAAAGCCTTGCCAAAAGTTTCCTTGACAGATCATTCCATGATGTAATAGAATTAGTTGGTTATACCTTCATCCATCACTTTGCTTCGCCCAAAAGAAAGAATGGGAAAAGTCTGAGCCTCACATAGTCTGGAGTAAACCCGTCCATGATGTAAGTATCAGTAATCTCCAAGAAACTCAAGATATGCTATTGTGGATCCTCGTGTTAAAGACCCATAAACTGCCCATTTGCATGAAGTAGATGGATCATGCTCTGTTTCAGCTTAAAAGTGTCTAGTGATTTTGGGCTTCACGATGTTGGAGGTGACATTAGCAATGCTGGGCATCGCCACCTCCTGAACAACCATGTGTTGCTCTTCTGCCATGTTCACAGGAAATTGAATGAGTGCTAGAACATTATTTGTATCCTTTGCGTCCCTCAACCTCCTATGAAATGTTCTCTCAGGTTCGGGATCAAAGCCTTGAAGTCTGTCCTAGATTGTGACCCTACGCATTCAATCAAAGTTCCTGAGATCATAGCAACAATCAAGTAACGTTAGACTTGACGAAATAAACATTTAAAACAGAAACAAGAAAGTAGTTGATATTAAAATCCCCGGCAATGGCGCCAAAAACTTGTTGCTCCCAAATGCACACGCAAGTATACGTGGTCGTACAAGTAAAAAAATGATAAGTCGGGAGTCGAACCCACAAAGACATGTATCAACTACCCACTAAATTCACCAAGATTGTTATTCAGTCAAGCCAAAATTAAGTTCAAGAAATGATTATACTAAACTATAATTCTAAGTAGTAACTAAATTATCAAGCAACAAAATGATTGTTGTGTATTCAGTAGAGACAAATATTCTAGGGTTGTGATCGATTCACCAATCCTATTGTGTTCTAATTAACTCTCCCTTTCATACAATTCACTCATGGTTGCTAATTAGTCGAACAATTTCTCTCATAGCACTCTCCCGAAGTACTACTCGCCTATTCAAAAAAGATTAACGCATATATTTCTATAAAATCAATCTATTAAGAACACATTAAGATTACAATATTTAATTAAGCACACTGACTACGTATATTCCTATCCTAACAACAAATCCCCCCCCCCCCCCCCC
>ML294012.1:0-19856 GCA_005239495.1 Nicotiana undulata | reverse complement strand
AAAACAAAACCCCCCCCCCCCCCCAAGAGTTAAGATTGTGCTCTCTTCAATTCTTCTCTAATCTAAACACGGCTTTCCGAAACATAGCATAGATAGTAAATAGAAACTAACTGCTGGCCAGACAATTAAGAAATTAATCAGAGATTGGATAAACAATAATATATTAGTGAATCGTAATCAAGGTTAAGTCAAGGTTAAACAACAATATTCATGGCTAAATCACAATCCCAAAACTCTGGGTTTTAGCCACTCATGATAATAGCAAACATATTCATAAGTCTTGGATAACTGAAAAATACTAATAAAAGATTAAGAAAATTGAGATCTCTTTGCTCTCGGATGTTTCTCGTGTATATTCTACCTTCAAAGTGGCGTCTCTCCTCCAAAAATAGGCCTAGTCTTGCTTTTATACACGTTGGGTAGGTCTAGGGCCGAAATAACCTTGTCCCGGAAAAAGTTGGACACAATTCACATCACCAGCGTCTAGACCGGCACCACACCATGGCCCTGGCGCTGGTTTGTTGAGTAGACTGTTAGGGGCGCCACAAGTGGCGTGGCACACTGTCTGTGGTGCCGAAAATCGCACTTCCTCTTTTTGCGTCCGTTTTGGCTCTAATTTCGCACATTTCGCCCACAATTGCTTATAAATGATTCTTACATATAAAAACACCCTATATTAACATAAATCAACTCAATTTACATCCAAAATACACAAAACAAGAGTAAAACATGAGGTGATATACATATAAATATATAAACTTTAAGCTAAATATCTGTCGGCCTCTAGTCATGGCTTGCTCCTTTCGCAGCTTTGGCCACTCTTGCTGAACCAACCATATCTTGGGGTAGGCGAGTGAAACCCGAAAATTCGTTTATGCACCTGAGACCAGACTTATATCTCAGCCTCGTGTCAAAATTTCAAATCAAAATTTCTTTTGGATTAGGTTCATCATTTTCTTGAATTTGTTCTAATTGCAGTAACTTTACATGTTTGCATACTTTCAGACTCATACGCTTTTTTGTGAAAGAGATCATATCTTGTGTTTGGTGATCTGAATTGCGACATGTTTGGTCCTTCGGCATCTTACCTTCAAAAGCCATGGTTACGCCGAAGATGAAGACTGAGCTCATCCTTGATTGGCTTTCACAAATCGTTCAAGACTCTGGTCGATGATGACTTCGTGTGGCATGTGCAGTGAACTGTCTCATTTTCTTTTGTAATTTCAGAGATGCTTCAATGAAGATGGACTACTATTGCTATGACGAAAACATGATAGAGTTGTAGATATCAAGAAGAGATCTTCAAGACAAGCTAGCGACGACCTTCAACTTTAATTGCTTCATGACTTAGACCTTTTCTACAGGATAATGCATTTTCATCCCCCTATTTTTTTTCAAAAAAAAAAAAGTTTGATGTATCAACTTCTCGTTATATTGAACAAATGAAAATTTTCCTTTTCTTTAATTGTCTTCTTTCTTTCGTTATGCGCTTCATTCCTTTGGATTTAAGATAATCAAGGTGGTTCTCTTGACTTTAATTTCGATGATCACGTCACGCTTTTTTATACTCATGTGACTGAACTTAGAATAAGACTCTAAGCTACCTACGTACCTCAATGAAGAGGATCAACTCATCACGTAGTTCAAAGTCAATATTTTTTTGACTCATGTGAGTGAACTTAGAATGAGACTCGAAGCTACCTACGTACCTCAGTGAAGAGGATCAAGGCATCATGTAGTTCAAGGGGATGAGTTTTTTTTCTTTTTTCTTTTTTTATTTTATTTATGTCCTAATTTTTTGCCTAAGCCACCTCTCGCAAGATTTTCAACCCAGTGGACTACTTATTTGGGGGGGGGGGGGGGGATACCCAATTTAGACTCATGCGGGCCAGGAGTGTAGCAACGTGCAATTTAGGTTCATGCATCAAGGAGCGTAGCATTATGCAGTTTAGGCTCGTGCATTAAGGAGCTTTATGACTTGCAGTTTAGGCTCGTGCTTCGAGGAGCAAATTATTCTTAACGATAATACTTCTTCAAGAATATTCCATTGATGGGGCCGATCCGCGAACCATCCGCATCCACAAGCTTGTAAGCACTGCTTGAATAGGATTCTTGCACCATATATGGCTCATCCCACTTCGACGTGAACTTGATTTTGGACTAACGAGAAATGGTAATGGGTATTCTTACTACAAGGACTTAACCACCTTCTTGGAAATACCTTAGCGAACCTTTTTATTGAAAGCACAAGAAAGACGAGCTTCATAGCATTTGATACTTTGTTGAGCTTCTAACCTTTTTGCATCAAGGGCCTCTAGTTCTTCAAGGTGTAAACGAATGTTTTCTTCTTCAGTAAGACCTTCTTGGATAGTGAGCCATAAGGATGGTATTTGACGCTCAAGAGGAAGAACTACTTCAACTCCATAAACAAGAGAATAAGGAGTAGCGTGTGTTGGCGTGTGATGAGTCATCCGATATGCCCACAAAGCTTCTTCCATTCTATCATGCCCATCTCTTTTAGATTTGGAGACGACCTTCTTTAACCAGTCCATTAGCAGCAGCATAATCCATTGACGAATTACGTTGCTTAAACCCAAAGAGGTCTCATATCTTGGTTATCAATTTGTTATCGAACGGATAGCCATTATCTATTATGATATAGCTAGGAATGCTGAAACAATAGATGATATTCACTCGAACGGAGTTTGCAACATTCTCCTTCTTCACTTATTTGAGGGTAACAGCCTCTTCCCATTTCGAGAAGTAATCAGTTGTAGCTAAGATATACAAGTGGCTGCCAGAAGATTTCGATAGCGATCCAACAACATCTAATCCCAAGCATCAAATGGTCAATATGCTACAGTTGGATGTGACATTTCAGGAGGTTGGTGTATAAAATTTGCATGAAGTTGGCATTTTTTGCATCTTCGGGCATAGTCCAAGCAATCTTCAAACATCGTTGGCCAATAATACCTCATTCTTTTTATATGAAAATGCAGCTGCTGCCCAGATTGATGTGATCCACAAACTCTAGAATGTGCTTCTTGCATAGCTTGAGTCGCTTCATCTTCCCCTAAACAACGCAAGAGAACTCTCTCGAATCTTCGATACAAAGTGTCTTTGTAGAAAAGGAAGCGAGGGGCATGACGACGGATTTCGGTCTTCTTCCTTGGATCTTGTGGAAGTATCCCATAGAATAAGTAGTCGATCATGACTTGTTGCCAATCAACCTTCTCAGCTTCAGAAACGGCTACAAGACGCTCAAGCTTGCTTTTTTCATTCTCATCCCCATCTGGTGGTACTATCCATTTTTGGCAGATAATGATTTGTGTTTGGTCGGGCAAAGTCAATATTAAAGATGGAGCATCTAGGGCATCAACTTTCTTATTTTCCTTCCTTGGCACGTGCTGAAGAGAGCCATCCAATCAATTTCCGTGAATAGTCATGATAGGGACGCAATTCTAGATTTTTGACCTCGTAGCAACCTAGTAATTGATTGATTACCAACTCGGAGTCTCCAAAAATATGTAATTCGAGTTATTTCATATCAACGGTCATTTCAAGCCCAAGTATGAGTGCTTGATATTCTACCACATTATTGGAGCAACATTGCATTAAAGTAAAAGAATATGGCAAGACCTCTTCTTGGGAAGTGATTAACACTACACCTGCACCGGCTCCTTCTCTATGTGAGGCGCCATCAAAATACATCTTCCAAGGAGGTTGAACTTCGACGACCATTGCATCCTCATTAGGTAGCTCATCAGTTAGATCCCAATAATCCGGTATTGGATGATCAGCTAAGAAATCCTCCAATGCTTGCCCTTTCATAGCTTTCAAAGGAACGTACACATCTTAAATTGTTGAATATGGAGGTACCACCTTTCTAGTCGGCCACTAAGGACAAGTTTTGACATCACAAACTTGATGGGGTTTGCTTTGTAAATGAGACAGACAACACGACCTTGAAAGTAGTGTTTCAACTTCTGAATTGAGAAAACTAGGGCCAAACATAGCTTCTCGATCGGTGAATACTTCAACTTGTTTGGCGTCATCATTATAATCAAGTAGTAAAGAAAATTTTCTTTCCCTTCACTATTCTCTTGGGCTAAGAGCGCTCCAACCGATCTTTCTTGTGCCGCTATATATAGTATCAGTGGCTTCCCAAGAATGGGAGCCACCAGAACTGGAGGTCTCGTCAAGTAAGATTTGATGTTTTTGAATGCGTTACTACAAGCATGGTCCCACTCAAAAGGGACACCCTTCTTCATGAGACGACTGAATGGTTGACACTTCCCTGCTAAATTTGAGATGAATCTCCTAAGGTACGCCAACTTCCTTTGCATACTTTTCAATTTCTTGGCTCGGGCATTTTCAGGATTGCGTCTACTTTGGCTTGATCAATCTCTATCCCTCGATGTTGAACAACGAAGCCAAGGAATTTTTCAGAAGTAACTCCAAATGCACATTTCAAAGGATTCTTTCTGAGTTGATACCTTTGTAGTAGATCAAACACCATTCTCAAGCCTTGTAGGTGGTATTTCCTCTTTCTTAATTTTACCCACCAAGTCATCAACATAGCATTAAGCGTTTTTGCGAAGCAGTATGCTATCTAAAATATTTTGAATAGCTCATTGGTAGGTAGCACCAACATTCTTCAAGACGAAAGGCATTAACTTATAGCAATAAATACCTTTAGGAGTAAGAAAACAGTAAGCTCTTCATCCTTTGGTGACATGCGTATATGATTGTAGCCAGACGAACCATCCATAAAAGACCTTGTCTCGTATCCAGTAGTGGCGTCGATCATAAGCTCGAGAATAGGCAGCGGAAATTCATCCTCTGGACATGAATTATTAAGATCCATAAAGTCGACACAAACTCAAATTTGTCCATTCTTCTTCCTCACGGGGACAATACTTGAAATCCATGTGGGGTACTTAACTTCACGAATGAATCCAGCTTCAATAAGATTGTTAACTTTAGTTTCTATTAAGGGAACCAACTCTGACCTAAAGCGTCATTGAGCTCTCTTGATGGGACGGGCATCTTTCTTGACCGCCAGAAGATGGATTTCCACTTTAGGGTATAAGCAATCTCTTTGTAACTCAAGGCAAAGACATCATTATACTCCTTAAGTATCTCAATGTAAGAAACTTCTTTATCAACTCCATACAAAGCACTTACATAAGTGGACCGTGGATCATCTTCAGTGCCAAGGTTGACCTCTTTCAATGCCTCGACCGTCTTTTTAATCCCTTCCTCAAGTTTGGGAGGAGCATCTTCAGCGCCTTAATCCTTTTGAGGATCACCATCATTGAAAGATATGTGGTAACACTAGGAAATATCCTTCAATTCTTCATCAATAGTTTTTAGAGATGAAGTATAACGCTCATCTTGTGCACTAACATGATATGAAGATCCAACACTCTCTTCGTTTTCATCATGTTCTTTAGTGTATACCATAACGTGCGACTTTACTTATAGTACCTCTCTGCAAGAAACCACAAGGTTTGTTTGTCGCCTCATTCTAGAAGGGATCGAACTCTGACAATCATTGGAGAGTCTTAAAGATTTAGACATAGAATATGCTTTCATGCTTTTATAGTTTCTGTGCAACTTGCGTATATAAAAATTATGTATTTATATGTCGGTTTGTTTCGGGTTTTTTTACTCAATACCAAGCCAAGTCAAACCAAACCTAATCAGGTTTTTTTAATCGGTTTGGTTTGGTTTTTCGGTTTGGTGCGGTTTTCCGGTTCGGTTTGAACACCCCTACCTCCAATGCATTTCCTTGAAACTTAGGAGATTGTTCTTCGACTTTCTTAACCCTGGGAACATAGTGAAGAGAAGGTGCTACCCTTTTACTCGAAGAAGCGATATCCATTTGAGGCAGATTCTTCATTTTGGCGAGCACTTGATCTTCCTTAACCCGAACCTTCCCAGCTCCCACGAAGGCTCTTTTGGTATTGGTCTCAGCATTCTTGATCATTGCAATCATATAGGTGTCAAGGGGTCGGGCAGGGATAGAGGAAAAGGGAACCGTTCGATTTCTTTACCGGACCGGTTCTGATTATTTTTTACCGACCTGTTCCAGGCTTCCCTAGTGAAAAATTTAACTGGAAAGGTTTCGGGTCTAATGGGTCGGTCCGGGCCGGGCTTATTAAATTGTTTTTTTATATATTTTGAATAACAATCGTAATTTATATTAAGATAAAGTAAAAATGTAAAACATTAAAAACTAACGTCCAAAAAGAATGTTTGAATAAATTTCAAAGGCTTTAAAAGCCTTATATTTGAATAATCCATTACGAATTTAAGATAATACAATGAACATGAAAATAATATAACTTATAGTATAAATCTTATACTGGACACTGGAGTGTTAATAACTTGATATGTAAGGATCAAATTTCAAACTTCAAAGGCTTTCATAGTTTCATTTCAAATTTTCCTTGCATAATAATACTTCAAATTAATTTAAAAAACTAAAACATTAAGCTTAAATAAGTATAATAATTTTAAAATAACACAAATTATCTTAAACCAACTTAAATACGAATTTCTGGAGGACGCTCAAAATAACTTTTCATATGCCTCCTTAAACAACATGTGCCTCCCACTTTCGACGAAAATTTAAGACACGACCACATTTCTTACACTTTACTTTGTGAACTTCTTCATTTTCTTCTACCACCTCAAAGTGTTCCCAAATATATGAGCGTATTCTAGAAGCACCTGGCATGATTTAACATGAATTGAGAATTTAGATTTGAGAAGTGAGAGATGAGTGAAGAAGTGAAGAAGAAGAAGAAGAGGGGGGGGGGGGGGGCGATTTATAGTTGTTCAAAAGGCTATTCTTGAAAATTAGCCATTGGGCAACGATCAAAATGGCAGCTGACCATTGCCAAGCGGTCAACTTTATAAATTAAAAAATATATATCAAAAAGTAGCCATTTAACCGATTCGGGCATGTTAATTGGTTCCCATATGAGTTGACCATAACGGGTCGTACTGGTCTGGTTAATCAGTACCAAAAAACTACACGACACATTCCAGTTCCCCTCCTAACCCAGCCCTGCCCCACCCCTTACTACCGAGCCAGTCCAGTCTAAAATCAATCTGAGCCGGTCCGAAACCGGGCCAGCCCGGCCCCTCAAAACGTTGCCAACTTTGACTTCACTCAGCACGTAGCACTTTAAGTAGAACTTTGCATCCACAAAGTATGACTCAAATTCAGTGAACGGCTTGTCGTAAGCGACTCCTTTTTTTGACTCCGCCTTCATGATACTTCAAAAATTGATAGTAGGTGGATGGGACATCTTTGTTATCATGTATCCACGGCCTACCAAGTAACATTTTGTATGAAGTTTTCGAGTCAATCACATGCATCCATGCACTTGAATGCATATCTCCGATGATGATATCTAGTTTTATAGAACCTATGGCCATTTGCCCCTTTGATTAAATCTTTGAATCATCAAGCAACTTTTAGAAAGTTCTTCAATTGAAATTCCCAGTTCCTTCATTGTGCAGATAGGAAGAATATTGACTCCAGATACATCATCAATCAATATTTTGTTTATCCTCTTCTCAAGCACACATCCGACCATGAATAAAGGACGATTGTGCAGTGTTTCACCAAGTAGAAGATCGTCATCAGTGAAAGTAATTTTAGCTATGCAAGCATCTACGACTTCATAAAAGGACTTTGGAGGGTCCTCTGGCAGCGACGAACATGATAAGGTTGTACTTTTTGCTTCTTTCTCATCAATGTTACTACACAAAGCTTTGTCGTTGTTATGAACCAACTTGGTGTGAAACCAGCTTGGTAAAATTTCTTCTAACATCATGGTTCGACGTGCATTCTGGTGGTGGTGCCCCTTAATTCGTTCCTTCTTTGAGTGGATCTTTCATTTGGATTTCCTCACTATTTTCCCCCTAGTTTATCGCGTGGACGACTTCTTTTGTGAACTTGCTTTACGGCATTTACGCCGAGTCACGAGAGTCCAACCCTCGTCATTAAGTTGATATACTTGGTCTTCATCTCCATTTGTGAATCCTTCATCTACTAGCACCAAATCGCTTGACGTTGGATGAGATGGTAATTCATTTATATCGAGAGGATCAAAGTCCCAAAACTTGATCTTTCTTGGCAGTATGACATTTGGTATGTATCTTCCTTTATGTCCATCAATAACATTGCAGGTAATGCATGGATCAAGTGATCCAAAAGTGATACAAACTTGGTTTGTATTTGCTTTCTCATCTTCAAGTGTGATATTTCCTTCTTGGGCTAGCTCCATAACTTTATCCTTGAAGACAAATCACTTCTCAATGGGGTGGCCGACCAATCGATGGTACTTGTAATAATTTGGTTCATTGGTTCTCCCTGCTTCATTTGGTCGCTTCATCTCTGGCAACTCCAGAAGTTTTAGCGCAAGGAGTTCATCAAGATTGCGGGAACATCATCATCAAGGAATGGGTACTCTTTCTCTTGCATTTCCTTTAGGGTCAGTTTTTGGTTTGCCTTATCCTCTAGAGAAGTCTTCTTCACACTCTACTTCTTTCTTACCTTAGTAGTAAACTTCATAGGCGAAGCATTTACATTCATGGACTCTTTGCTTTCAACCTTGGGTGAAAATTTCCCCACTTTCTTGACTTCTTCCTTGTCTTTGCCTATGCGAGGTTCCTGGACAAGTGGCCCTTCACTCTCAACTACAACCATGCTTAACTCTATATCATGAGCGCAAGTGTCCAGTTATTCGAAAGCCTTAGGCTTTATACCTTACAAGATGTAGCGAAGACCCCAATGCATACCTTGAATGCACATCTGAATTCTGAAGGCTTCAATAAGCTTATCTTAACAGTTGAGACTTGCATGTCTCCATCGATTAATGAAACCAATAGCTGACTCTCCCTTTTGTTGGCGCGTGTTTGTAAGTTCTACCATACTTACGATACGTGTTGTACTATATAATTAATTTGAGAAACTCTTGCTCCAATTTCTCCCAGCTATCAATGGAATCAGACTCAAGGTATGTGTACCAGTCAAAAGCATTCCCTTTAAGGGAACGGACAAACTTTTTGATGAGGTAATCACCATATGTTATAGGATTTCTCCATGTTTCGACGAAGTGCGCCACATGTTGCTTTGGATTTTCTTTTCCGTCAAACTGCTGAAATTTTGGGGGTTGATAACCAGCAGGCATCTTTAAGCTATCAATCTTTGCGGTGTGTGGTTTTGCATATAGGAGAGGAGATTTGGCAGTCGTACCTCGTACTTATCCTTGAGAGTCCTCATGATGAACTTCAGTTGATCAATTGGAATCATCTCTTCGGAAGATACTGGGATTTCCTTAGCAGACGCCACTTGTATTGCGGGAAAATCAATTTTCTTTTGTGCTTTTGGGCGCTTTCTAGGTGCATGACTGGAATCTCCTTCCATTTGGTCGTCCACCATATCTATCAACATGTCAATTCCATCTTCTTGACCCTGAATACATTTGGTTAAGCCTTCGATTGTTTTTGGCAAGTTTGCAAGTTGGTCCTTTACGGACGAAGCATTGGTCATCATTGCATGCATCACCATAGTAGATGATGGAGAATAACATGGATTCTCGCGAACATTATATTTGGACATGTTGTGTGGAGTAGATCCAGTACTCAAGGTATCATCATCGATTTGTGCAAGGGATTTCTTGGATGTAGACAAGCTAAGTTGGGCAAGAACCTTCTCGATCCTTTCGGCGATGTTATTTCCTTCAGCGGCCATGCTTGCGGAAGATCTCACGCCTTTTGAAGATGATGAACCGAAGATAATAGAAGTTTCAGACTGTGCTTGAGATGTTCATTGTCCCAACAATGTGGCTTGGTTCCTTGTAATTGGTCCCACGCCTCCCTTAGTGACATCTATGATGTTTTCCACAGTAGCAAAAAATTTGGATTCGGTAGCTTTTGTGCAAGCGAACTTTGAGTTGACCTTCTTAGGAGACATCTTAGTGTTCTTGATTTTGATTATTGGAGAGAAGAGATGAGAGGCAAAAATAGTCCCGCTGGGCGTGCCAAAATTTATAACAATTAAAATTTCATTCCCAAAAATAATAATTAAGATAAGAAATATAGAGAAAAATAAAAGTATTTGTATTTCAATAATTTGCGCGGGTTACAAACTTTGAACAATCTTAAGTTAAAAGATGCAATCCTCTGATTCTTCTCCTCACAACTGTCAATTCGAGAGCCTCGCCTGTTCTTGAATTGATGGACCACTTGTTGTTGGGATTTGACCACGAATTCAGAGCTAGGCTTTGATCACAAACGTGGAGGATGGAAACTTGCAGCTCACCCCTTGGAAACGACGACTTCTTGCTTTGTGGAAGACTTGTGAATCACCATTGTAGAGGAGAGCTTCAATATGTATCTTGTTGTTCTTCTTTATGGCCTTATGGAGACCCCTATTTTTAGTTGTAGGGGAGGAAACTTGTGATAAACACTTATCTTTTCCCTCCAATTTGATTGGCCAACTTGAGTCATCAAACCTATTACTAAAGCTATGTGGTAAGCTTGAATATAATTGGTTGAACCATGTCATTTGAATAGTTGGCGACATTGGATTGGTCCTTTGTGATGACCTAAAAGGTCATCCCGTGTATTTCTAGCTAAATCTATGTTCCAAGGTCATGAGAACCTCCATCTATCTCACCTCTATTTATGTGCGCAGCCCGGACGTGTAGCCGGGAAGCCGTTATGTGAAAAACTGATGAAAATGATATTATTTGTGTTGAAATTTGAGTAAAGTTGACTTTGGTCAACGGACCCGGAACCCGTGATTTGACGGTCCCGGAGGATCCGTAGGAAAATATGGGATTTGGGCGTGTGCCCGGAAGCGAATTCCGAGGTCCCAAGTTCGAGAAATGAATTTTTAAAGAAAATTGTTTTCTGAAAAATATAAAGGTTTTTGAAAATGAAATTCTATGTGAAACCTGCGATATCGAGACCGTATTATGGTTTTGGAGCCCGGAACAGGTTCAACATGATTTATATATGTTATCTGTGAAGTTGGTAATAAACGGACTTCGTTTGACGTGATTCGGACCTTAAATGCAAAATTTAGAAGTTTTGGAAGTTTTGAGGATTTTCATGGATTTTGAGGTTTAATTCGTTGTTTTTAATGTTATTTTGGTGGTTTAATTGCTTGAATAAGTCCGTAGGATATTTTGGAGGTTGTGTGCATATTTGGTTTTGAGCCCCGAGGGCTCGGGTGAGTTTCGGGTAGGAAGTGGAGTGCAAAACTTGGTAAAAATCTGGTGTGATTGTTGTTGCTGGTGTCTAAGAGTTTGTCTTATGCGAACGCATGGGATACCATGCGAACGCACAGTGTAGGCTGGGGAGGGGGCTGGTTAGTATAGTGCGAACGCACCACACCAGGTGCGAACGCGGAGCATAGGGAAAATAGCTCTACGCGAACGCACTAGGAGGGATGCGAACGCATAGAGAAGAGAGGGGTTCTGAGGGCTGGGTGTGTTTACCCTGTGCGAACGCGGCCCCACAATCGCGAACGCATAGGCGTGTGTCACCAACCCTTCGCGAACGCGTCCTGGGGCTCGCGAACGTGAAGAACAATTTTTGCCCAGTTGTTTTTAAGTTCAAAACAGAATACATTACGGGAAATTGGCCATTTTTCACAAACCTCTTAGGCACATTTTGAAGCATTTCTTCACCATAACCTCTCAAGTAAGTAATCTTTGACTTGTTTTCTTCCATTTTTATTAACACCCATTAGATTTTAGGCCTAAAAACATGGGATTTAAGGTAGAAAATTAGGGATTTGGGTAGAATTAGGGCTTTTTGATTATTTGGGAATTTGACCTCGTTTTGGGGTCGGATTTCAAAACAAATTATATATTCGGGCTCGTGGGGGAATGGGTGATCGGGTTTTGGTCCAAACCTCGTATTTTGACCAAGCGGGCCCGGGGTCGATTTTTGGATTTTTAGGAAGAATGTTGGGAATTCTATAATTAAGCATTGGAATTGAGTTGTTTAGCATTTATTGATGTTATTGGGTCAATTATGTCTAGATACGATTGATTTGGAGTCGAGTTCGAAAGGAAAAGCGATGCTAGATGCTTGATTTGGATTCTTGGAATCCAGGTAAGTGTTTGGCCTAACCTTAGTTTGAGGTAATAGGTGTTGAGTCCTATTTGCTACGTGTTTATTCCATGTCCAATGTATAGGTGAGGTGACGCTTACTTATATGTTGTGGTCAAGCATGCCCGTGAGTCGAATATGAGTAATTATGTGATTTTCATTGAAGTTTACTGTGTTTATGGATTTGATATCATTTGGTAGTTATTCATTTGATGGAAATTATCAGTTGTGAGTACTGTTGAGTAATGGTAGGGTTGAGGAATATGTTGGTAAGTTATATATTTGTGTAGGTTTGGTTATAGTTGTGTCCCTTGCCGGGACGGTATTATTCTTGTTGATTATTCCTGTGTATTTAAGGTTTCTTATTGTTGATTTTCCTGTCAATTGTTGTTTTATGATATTTATGCACGAGGGGACATTCTGTGCCGTGTTGTTGTTTATTTATGCACGAGGGGACATTCTGTCCAGTGATGTTGTTTATTTATGCATGAGGGTACATTCAGTGTCGTGTTATTGATATTTATGCACGAGGGGACATTTCGTGCCATGTTATTGATATTTATGCTCGAGGGGACATTCCGTGCTGTGTTGTTGTTTATTTATGCACGAGGGGACATTCCGTGCCGAGTTACTGATATTTATACACGAGGAGACATTATGTGCCGTGTTTTGTGATATTATATAACGAGGGGACATACCGTGTCGTTTCTGTTTACTTATTTGTTCAGAGTTGTTGATTCTTGTTGCTATTTAATTATTTCAATTGTTGTCTTGCCCCGTCTTTTCAGTAGTTGTTACCCGTGTCTCCCCAGCATGTTTTCCCTGTTTTGTACTTAATTATTTACTTTCTGCTATTATTCCTGCTAGATATTATAGAACTGCTCAGGTATTTGTTATTTGTCGTGTCCTAGCCTCGTCACTACTTCGCCGAGGTTAGGCTCGGCACTTATTCAGTACATGGGGTCGGTTGTACTGATGCTACACCTGCATTTCTTTATGTTGTGTAGATCACGGTACTGGACCTTGTGGACACTGATCGAGGGAGTATCCTTCAGTCCACCGGAGACACTGAGGTAGTCCTGCAGTCGTCCGCAGGCCTTGGCATCACCCACTATCTCATTTGTTTTCTTTCTGTCTTTCCTTTGTATTTATGAGACAATTGTATTGTTTATTCAGACTTTGTTTTTAGCATTCTTAGACAGTCCGTGGATTTATGATACCAGTTCTGGGGTTTTACTAAGGATTTTGTAATATCAAATACTTAAGTTGTTGTATTTCATAGCTACCGTACTCTTAATTAAACTTGTTCTCGCTTATCGTTTTTCCTTTAAATGCCTAATAATAAGTAAATAAGTTATATTAACCGAAACGTTGGCTTGTCTAGCGGGTTCAACATTAGACGCCATCACGGTCACGACGGTGGGATTTTGGGTCGTGACAAGTTGGTATCATAGCACTAGGTTGCCTAGGTCTCACAATTTACGGACAAACTTGATAGAGTCTGAGGGATCGGTACGGAGACGTCTGTACTTATCCCCCAGAGGCTGCAAAGTTAGGAATAACTTCACATCATTTCTTCTCCGTCGTGCGATTTGAGTTCTAAATTCTAACTGAGTTTCTATTCTATTCTCTCGCAGATGGCGAGAACGCGTGCTTCCTCATCTACCGACCAACAGCCTAATCCTCCAGTTGCAGCTCCTACGAGGAGCCGAGGACGAGGACGAGGCCGTGCTAGAGGCCGAGGCAGGGGCAGGGCTCAGCCCAGAGTAGCATCCCCAATAGAGGACCCCCAGGTAGACTTTGCCGGTGAGGTTCCTTCTCAGACGGTACCCCGGTATTTCAGGACGCTCTGGTCCGCTTAGTGGGCCTTATGGAGAGTGTGGCTCATGCAGGTCTACTTCCTACAGCGCCATCCATCTCTCAGGCTGGGGGAGGGGCCTAGAATCCTGCTACCCGCACACCAGAGCAGTTAGCTTCTCAGTTCCAGAATCCAACACCTCAGACAGCTGGAGCAGCTCAGCCGGGCATTTTGGCACAGGCGGTACAGGGAGAAGCTATGTTTGCTGATGCTTTATGGAGATTGGATCGGTTCACCAAGCTATTTCCTACTACTTTTACTGGTGACCAATCAGAGGACCCCCATGATTTCTTAGACAGTTGCTATGAGGTTCTTCGGAACATAGGGATCGTGGAGACCAATGGGGTCGATTTTGATACATTCCATTTTTCTGGCTCCGCCAAGAGTTGGCGGAGGGATTATTGCTTGACCAGGCCAATTGGATCTTCGCCTTTGTCTTGGGCTCAGTTCTCTGAGTTGTTCTAGGAGAAATTTCTACCAGTTACTCAGAGAGAGGATCTTCGGAGGCAGTTTGAGCATCTCCAGCAGGGCTCTATGACAGTCACCCAGTATGAGACTCAGTTTATCACTTTGGCCCGACATCTATCATGATACTCCCCACGGATCGAGAGATAGTGAGGGGATTTATTGAGGGGCTAGCTCAGCCTATTAGACTCCAGATGGCCAGAGAGACAGGTACTGATATTTCATTCCAAGAGGCGGCCAATGTGGCCAGGCGTATTGAGATGGTCTTATCAGGGAAGTGGTAAGGGGTCTAACAAGAGGCCTCGTCATTTTGGTCGATTCACTGGTGCCTCATCTAGAGGCAGAGATTCCTTTGGTAGAGGTCATCCCCCTAGGCCATTCCAGTCGGCACTTCAGGTATCCCATAGTGCACCAGCAGCTCCTATCAGTGCACCGCTGCTTCAGAGCTTCCAGGGTGGTTATTCTGGTCGACATAGAGAGTTTCAGGGCCAGCAGTCAAGGTCTTGCTTCACTTGCGTCGGTATGGGGCACATTTCCAGGTTTTGCCCCCAAGCTTCTAGTGGTTCTCAATATCAGGGTTCCCGTGCTATGATTTCCGCACTAGGTGCACCCCCACCCCCTCAGCCAGCTAGGGGTGGAGGTCGAGGTGCAAAGAGTGGAGGACAGGCTATGAGGGGTAGAGGTCAGCCCGCAGTAGTTCGACCCAGGGAGGTTCAGATCGGTGGGGCTCAACCCCAATGCTATGCTATTCCCGCCAGACCTGAGGCTGAGACCTCTGATGCAGTCATTACAGGTAGGTTTCAGTTTGCAGCAAAGATGCTTCGGCTTTGTTTGATACGGGGTCTACATTCTCCTATGTGTCTTCATATTTTGCTTCTTATCTGATTATGCCCCGTGATTCCCTGAGTACTCATGTGTATGTATCTACCCCGATGGGTAATTTTATTGTGGTAGATCGAGTCTACCGTTCATGCTTAGTGGTCATTGGTGGTCTGGAGACTCATGTGGACCTCTTACTTCTTGATATGGTTGATTTCGATGTCATCTTGGGGATGGATTGGTTATCTCCCTAGCATGCTATTCTGGACTGTCATTCCAAGACTGTGACCTTGGCCTTACCGGGAGTACCTCGATTGGAGTGGAGAGGGACTCCTAGTCATTCTTCCGGTAGAGTTATTTCATATATGAAGGCTCGGCGCTTGGTCGAGAAGGGTTGTTTGGCCTATTTGGACTATGTTCGTGATTCTAGTGCTGAGGTTCCTTCTATGGAGTCTGTGCCCGTGGTTCATGAGTTTCTAAAGGTATTCCCTGCTGACCTACCGGGTATGCCACCCGACAGGTATATTGACTTTTGCATTGAGTGGGCTCCGGGCACTCAGGCCATTTCTATTCCGCCATATCATATGTACCCTCTAGAGCTGAAGGAGTTGAAGGAGCAGATACATGATTTGCTAGATAAAGGCTTTATTAGACCTAGTGTTTCTCCTTGGGGTGCCCCAGTGTTATTTGTTAAGAAGAAAGATGGATCGATGAGGATGTGTATTGACTACCGGCAATTGAACAAGGTTACTATCAAGAATAAGTATCCCTTGCCGAGGATTGATGATTTATTCGACCAGCTTCAGGGTGCCACAGTGTTTTCCAAGATTGACTTGAGATCTGGCTACCATCAGTTGATGATTAAGGCGTCTGATGTCCCTAAGACGACCTTTCGCACTCGGTATGGGCATTATGAGTTCTTGGTGATGTCATTTGGGTTGACGAACACCCCAGCTACTTTTATGGATTTGATGAACCGAGTGTTCAGGCCCTATTTGACTCGTTTGTTATAGTTTCCATTGATGATATATTGATATACTCTCGCAACCGAGAGGAGCATGAACATCACCTTCGAGTCATTCTCCAGACTCTAAAGGACAGTCAGTTGTATGCCAAATTTTCTAAGTGTGAGTTCTGGTTGAGTTTGGTTGCATTTCTGGGTCATGTGGTGTCGGCAAAGGGTATTCAGGTGGATCCCAAGAAGATTCCAGCAGTCAGAGATTGGCCTAGACCCACCTCAGCTGTAGAGGTTCGGAGTTTCTTGGGCTTAGCAGGTTATTATCGTCTATTTGTGGAGAGCTTTTCATCTATTGCAGCCCCAATGACCAGATTGACTCAGAAGGGTACCCAGTTTAGGTGGTCTGATGAGTGTGAGGAGAGCTTTCAGAAGCTCAAGACAGCCTTGACCACGTCACCGATGTTAGTTTTGCCCACAGGTTCAGGTTCATATACCGTGTATTGTGATGCTTCACGGGTGGTAATTGGTGCAGTGTTGATGCAGGATGGCAAGGTTATAGCCTATGCTTCTCATCAGTTGAAGATTCATGAGAAAAACAATCCAGTTCATGATTTAGAGTTAGCAGCCATTGTTCATGCGCTAAAGATTTGGAGGCATTATCTGTATGGTGTGTCCTGTGAGGTGTTCACGGATCACAAGAGTTTGCAGTACATGTTCAAGCAGAAAGAGTTGAATATGAGACAAAGGAGATGGTTAGAGTTATTGAAGGATTATGACATTACCATTCTATATCATCCGAGAAAGGTCAATGTGGTGGCCGAGGCTTTGAGCCGGAAGTCAGCCAACATGGGTAGTCTTTCCAATATACCTGTCGGGGAGCGACCACTTGCTTTAGATGTTCAGGCCTTGGCCAATCGATTCATGAGATTGGATGTTTCAGAGACTGGTAGTGTTTTGGCTTATACTGTGGCCCGTTCTTCATTGTTTGATCGTATTCGAGACCCGGCAGGATGATGATCGTCATTTATGTGTTCTTAGAGATACGGTCCGGCACAAAGGTGCCAAGAAGGTTACAGTTGATTATGATGGAGTCTTGAGGATGCAAGGTCATATTTGTGTGCCTGATGTTGATGGTATTCGTGAGTTGTTATTGCAGGAGGCCCATAGTTCCCGGTATTCCATTCATCCGGGCGTCGCGAAGATGTACCAGGATTTGCGGCAACATTATTGGTGGCGGAGGATGAAGAAGGACATTGTGGCATATGTAGCTCGGTGCTTGAACTGTCAGCAGGTTAAGTATGAGCACCAGAGACCCGGTGGCTTGATGCAGCAGATTGAGCTTCCCGAGTGAAAGTGGGAGCGTGTTACCATGGATTTTGTAGTTGGGCTCCCACGGACTAAGAGGATGTTTGATGCGGTGTGGGTCATTATGGATAGGCTCACCAAGTCAGCACACTTCATTCCGATATCAGTTTCGTATTCTTCGGAGAAGTTGGCAAAGATCTACATCAGGGAGATTGTTCGCTTGCATGGTGTGCCCGTGTCCATTATTTCTGACCGAGGTACTCAGTTTACCTCCCATTTCTGGAGAGTATTTCAGCGTGAGTTGGGCACACGGGTTGAGTTGAGCACAGCATTTCATCCTCAAACGGACGGGCAGTCCGAGCGTACCATTCAGATCTTGGAGGATATGTTGCGAGCATGTGTCATTGACCTTGAAGGTTCATGGGACCAGTTTTTGCCTCTAGCTGAGTTTGCCTACAACAACAGCTACCAGGCGAGCATTCAAATGGCTCCTAATGAGGCGTTGTATGGTAGGCGGTGTCGGTCGCCAGTCGGGTGGTTCGATCCTAGAGAGGCTAGATTATTGGGTTTAGAGTTAGTTCAGGATGCCTTGGATAAGGTGAAGATCATTCAGGATAGACTTCGCATAGATCAGTCCAGGCAGAAGAGTTATGCAAACCGTAGAGTTCGTGATTTGGCATTCATGGTTGGTGACCGGGTATTGCTTCGGGTGTCGCCCATGAAGGGCGTGATGAGGTTCGGGAAGAAGGGCAAGTTGAGCCCTAGGTACATTGGTCCTTTTGAGATTCTTGAGAAGGTAGGAGAGGTGGCCTATAGACTTGCTTTACCACCGAGTTTATCAGTCGTGCATCCGGTGTTTCATGTATCTATGCTTCGGAAGTATGTTGCCGATCCATCTCATGTGCTAAACTTCAACAGTGTCCAGTTGGACAAGGATTTGACTTATAAGGAGGAGCCGGTAGCCATATTAGCTCGGCAGGTTCGTCAGTTGAGATCGAAGAGTTATCCTTCGGTTCGTGTTCAGTGGAGAGGTCAGCCTGTTGAGGCAGCTACTTGGGAGTCCGAGTCCGATATGCGGAGCCGATATCCCCATCTTTTCCCCGATTCAGATATCTTTCTATGTCCGTTTAAGGACGAATGTTTGTTTTAGAGGTGGAGATTGTGATGACCCAAAAGGTCATCCCGTGTATTTCTAGCTAAATCTGTGTTCCGAGGTCATGAGAACCTCCTTCTATCTCACCTCGATTTACGTGTGCAGCCCGGGCGTGTAGCCGGGAAGCCGTTATGTGAAAAACTGATGAAAATGATATTATTTGTGTTGAAATTTAAGTAAAGTTGACTTTGGTGAACATTTTTGGTAAAAGGACCCGGACTCGTGATTTGACGGTCTTGGAGGGTCCGTAGGAAAATATGGGACTTGGGCGTGTGCCCGGAAGCGAATTTCGAGGTCCCAAGTCCGAGAAATAATTTTTTTAAGAAAATTGTTTTCTGAAAAATATAAAGGTTTTTGAAAATGAAATTCTATGTGAAACCTGCGATATCAGGCCCGTATCGTTCCGGAGCCCGGAACAGGTTCAACATGATTTATATGTGTTATTTGTGAAGTTGGTAATAAACGGATTTCGTTTTACGTGATTTGGACCTTAAATGCAAATAGCTCTACGCGAACACACTAGGAGGGATGCGAACGCATAGAGTAGAGAGGGGTTCTGGGGGCTCGGTGTATTTATCCTGTGCGAACGCGGACCCACAACCGCGAACGCATAGACCTGTGTCACCAACCCTTCGTGAATTCGGCCTGGGCCCCGCAAACACGAGGAACAATTTTTGCCCAGTTGTTTTTAAGTTCAAAACAGAATGCATGTCACGACCCAACCTATGGGCCGCGACGGGCACCTGGTACCTTACTCAACCGAGTACCAACATAACATATCTTTCTTATTGTACTATCATGGGTGAATGGGCCAAAAGGGTCGTCATGAGATAACAAGAATAAACTATAAGTGCATACTAGACATAAGATGACCCAACAATATATAGAAACTTATACATGTGACATACGGGCCTATAAGGCTGACATGATCATTTGTAAACTCAAAACATAGGCCGACAAGGCCATACAAATTCCCCTATACCTGACATCTATCTACAAGCCTCTAATAGTACATAAACATCATAAAGTTTGGGACAGGGCCCCGATATACCACTCAATGCACGTCTAAATCATACTGACCCAATGACCAACTCCAGAGCAAATGGAGTGCACCAATATCTTCTGCTGAGCTGATAGCCTACTTGGAGGAC